>JAWNNO010002955.1:0-203690 GCA_035044985.1 Lordiphosa fenestrarum
CAGCCATTATTAAGAAGTAAGGGCGCTGCATCCGAGTGCCCCGACTACAAAATACCCTGTTCATTTCTTTTCTTGTTTTTGTTTTTGAATTTGAATGGAAACTGCTTTTGTAACACCTATTAAAGGCTCATCCTGGAATTTGGCCACATTATTTAGTAATTTCAGCGGTTTTAGGCCTAACTAACGTCAAGCTCAATTGTTTCGCTTAAAACTCTGGTGTTTTTTGTCCGATCTGATTGTTTTTTTTGATTTTGATTTGATTTTTCAGAATAGATATTGGGCCTAGCTTGATGTATATTAAACCACGAGGCTCTAACTTGAAAATTGTGGATCTGACGGTTTTTTAGGTCTAGGATATGTATTTTGGGTTTTTTGCGGATAAGGACGGGGGGGAATTTTCCGAATCTGAAACAAACATGATCTGCGTACGGCATACATCTTCCTTCATGCAAAAATTTGTGGCTCTATCTCTTATAGTCTCAGAGATCGACGCGTTCATACAGACAGACAGACAGACGGACATGGCTATATCGACTCGGCTGTTCATGCTGATCAAGAAGATATATACTTTATGGGGTCGGAAATGTTTCCTTCTCCCTGTTACATACATTCGCACATCTTCATGATCCCCCTTTTCCCCATTTTCAATGGGCACAGGGTATAAAAAGAATGAGAGGAAGTTAAAGTCGGCCCAGCCGGACTTCGATGTACGCGTTACGCAGTGAAATTAATATTAAATGACCGTTCCTTATGTGACTTAACAGAGCATTAACATTAATGCAAATATATTAGCAAATGGCTTATACTGCTCTAAAAAGAATGCAACATTTATCGGAACCTTTATAACTCTGCCATATCTTATTCGATCTTCATGAACATTTTTTAGGAGAAATTCAACATTTTTTATTGGTGGGCGGAGGGGGGCCTGGCCAAAATTGTAAACAAACTTGGTCTGCCTGCATACTAGCCTACATTTTTAATTTGGTTGCCCCAGCTCTTCTAGTCTCTTAGATCTAAATGTTCATACAGACACCCGGACATAAAAAAGAAAAAAAAAATCTGAAATCAATCCGAAACGGGATTGAAAGCACGGTAATCCCGGAGCAGACTTAAATTGATCCTGTTTTTCGGGAATAAAAAAAAATTCAAAATATAATTTTGACCAACCAAAAATTGTAGGTGTCCCAATAGATAGGTTAACACCTTAAAAAAATTAATTGAAAATTTCAATAATATTTTTTGGGCCTACGAATTGGTGATAAAAAAGTGCAAAAATTATATTTTGAATTGTATTGTGGACACCTATAACAAATATTTAACTTATCTAAATCGGTTAACCGTTTTTTAAGAAATAACAGTTTTTCCATTTAACTTTCCGCCCCCATTACTCCACTCCAATAGCAACTATCAGACTAAAAATTTAGGAGTGTGAGTTTCTCATTGATGGTTATCACATATTTAAATTTGGTGCTGATGAGAGCGGGGGCAGTTTTTGTATGCTTACTCGATATGCCTTTTAAGAAATTATTTTCAAAAGAATCTTTTTAAGGGTTGTGCTTTTCTAAGTTTAAGAAAAAACTGTCTAAAACAAGAAAGGAATACTATTTTACGGCGAATTTCTAAAAACTAGGAAATAAGTTTTTTCAGTGTGCCTGTTACATACATTTGCACAACTTTAGTCGACCCTTTTTACATTACGGGTATAAAAAATCTACACAGAAAACAAAAGTTCGTGATATGCGGGACTAAATTAAATCAGGGACTAAATCCAAAACTTTGTCAGAAGTTGGTTAATCTCAGATTTTCTTTCAAGTAAGAATAGGAAATAAAATTTCAGTCCGAATTTCGATAAAACATCAACATTTTCGTTCTTTAAGTTTCTAGAAGTTTCAAGAATTTCGATCTTCAAATCGAGCTAAGTTCGTTCTTTGTTTGGTGCTTTTGGGAAAAAAGAGTGGGGTAAAGAGGAGACCAAACTCATTTCAGAGAATAGCATTGGGTCCGCTTTCACAGTTTTATGTGCATGTTACAACAACTAAGGTACGGCGTGTACGCCCTCAGCAAAGTACAGGGTTGCCCATATTCGACGGACCCATGTTTTTTTTTTTAAAAATCAAAGAAAAAAAGAAAAATTTGGCGGTTGGCAATCTTAATCATTTAATTTGTTCCAAGTAGATTTGTTTACATCAATTTTTGAATATGATATCTCTCAAACGGCCGCCTCTGGCGTTGATGGCGTATTGTGCCCTTTTTGCAGCATTTTCCATCGTTTTCGCCAACATTTCGGCCGGAATAGCGGCTATTTCTTCACGAATGTTGTCCTTGAGCTCTTCTACGGTCCTTGGCTTGTTAACGTAAACCTTTGACTTCAAATATCCCCACAAGAAGAAGTCAGGCGGCGTCAAATCGGGCGAACGCTGTGGCCAGTCCAAATCACCACTTTTCGACATCAAACGGCCCGGAAACAATTTCTTCAGAAAATCGATTGTTATGCGACTTGTGTGCGGTGGAGCGCCGTCTTGTTGAAACCAGAACTGCCTCATACGCTTTCGACGAATAATTGGCATCACAAAATTGGTCATCATGTCGCGATAACGCTCCTGGTTGATGGTAACAGCATGGCCATTTTCATTTTGGAAGAAAAACGGCCCAATGACCGTTTTCGCACTAACGCCGCACCAAACGGTGACTTTTTCGTCATGAAGAGGCACTTCTTGAATCTCCTGAGGATTTTCAGTGGCGTAAATACGGCAATTTTGCTTATTTACGGTCCCATTCAATGTAAAATTTTAATTTTTTAAAAGCACGTTGGGTTTTCACAATTGACTTGTTCTGTTGAATGTAAATTTCAACTATTTCAGAGCGCTCGCGTGGCGTGTATTGTTCCATGGTAAAAATCTGCTTGGACTGACGCTTCAAACGCGGTATGTCATTAAGCGATCTGACATCTCTGTCAAAAGTTATGGCGTTGCCAGATGGGTCCGTCGAATATGGACAACCCTGTACTTAAATCGTTCAGTGATTCGCTTACTCTAGAAGCGTGAGATTCTTCGCGCAAAAGCTAAAAAGAATGTGCGCCATTCCCTAGTTCTTGTATTAGGGGTGTGAGTGTGGAAACTACCAAGCGGAGAGCGCCGCAACTTACGTTGCTTTGCAATTCCCAAACAGTTAAACAATTTCTGAAATGGAGTGACGAGAGTTGGACCGTTGACATGGAAGAGCTGTTGCTGCTTTGTGGTGTTTTATATTCCTCGAGCCGGCTGTTTTCATGTCCCATGTTACTGGGACTCACAATCAAACAACTTTTGCAGATTATTGAATTTTATTATCCAAATTTCGAACAAACCAAATTGCCAAGCTTGTTGCGAAAAGCAGTCAAATGCACTCCGAAAAATTCAATGTTCGGTGTGGATTATGGGCCGGCGGCATCATTAGACTGTGTTTTTTATACTCTGTACCAGAGGTGAGCAGAGTATATTACGTTGTTGCAAAACTATGAAAAAGCATATCCGACCCTATGAAGGATATACAATCTTTACCAGCATCAACATCAGAGTCTATGTAGCCATGTCCGTCGGTCTGTCCGTATGAACGTACAGATCTCAGAGATGGTAAGAGACTTATATGGGAAATCAATTTTAGCACTTGCCGGCAGATCAAGTTTATTTTAAACTTTTGCCACGCCCCGGCCTCCTCGCATTTTCGACAGTTTAGGAGATAGATGCAAATCGACCCACCAAACCAATTGTAAAGATCGGATGAAAGGTTGACGAGTTATGATCAAAAGACTGCTCGCTGCTACAGGAGCATAAAAATTTATGCTGAGCGTATGATTTCGTTGGTGTAGAGTTTGTTATATTCGGGCTTGACCAACTTTCTTTCTTCTTAATATAAACTTCATTTAAAATGGTATCAAGATCTCATCAGTAAGATCGTTTACTCTTGAATCAAGAGCTTCACTGGTGCCAATCATACAACAACTTAGAATTAGTTGTTTTATTTATTCCATTTACTTAAATTTATTTCTTGGAAAATTAATTGTTAAGCCACGTAGCAAGTTAAAGCCGGCTCGAGGAATATAAAACACCACAAAGCAGCAACAGCTCTTCCATGTCATCGGTCCAACTCTCGTCACTCCATTTCAGAAATTGTTTAACTGTTTGGGAATGGCAAAGCAACGTAAGTTGCGGCGCTCTCCGCTTGGTAGTTTCCACACTCACACCCCTAGTACAAGAACTAGGGAATGGCGCACATTCTTTTTAGCTTTTGCGAGAAGAATCTCACGCTTCTAGAGTAAGCGAATCAATGAACGATTTAAGTACTTTGCTGAGGGCGCACACGCCGTACCTTAGTTGTTGTAACATGCACATAAAACTGTGAAAGCGGACCCAATGCTATTCTCTGAAATGAGTTTGGTCTCCTCTTTACCCCACTCCTTTTTTTCCAAAAGCACCAAACAAAGAACGAACTTAGCTCGATTTGAAGATCGAAATTCTTGAAACTTCTAGAAACTTAAAGAACGAAAATGTTGATGTTTTATCGAAATTCGGACTGAAATTTTATTTCCTATTCTTACTTGAAAGAAAATCTGAGATTAACCGACTTCTGACAAAGTTTTGGATTTAGTTCCTGATTTAATTTAGTCCCGCATATCACGAACTTTTGTTTTCTGTGTAGATTTTTTATACCCGTAATGTAAAAAGGGTCGACTAAAGTTGTGCAAATGTATGTAACAGGCACACTGAAAAAACTTATTTCCTAGTTTTTAGAAATTCGCCGTAAAATAGTATTCCTTTCTTGTTTTAGACAGTTTTTTCTTAAACTTAGAAAAGCACAACCCTTAAAAAGATTTTTTTTGAAAATAATTTCTTAAAAGGCATATCGAGTAAACATACAAAAACTGCCCCCGCTCTGATCAGCACCAAATTTAAATATGTGATAACCATCAATGAGAAACTCACTCTCCTAAATTTTTAGTCTGATAGTTGCTATTGGAGTGGAGTAATGGGGGCGGAAAGTTAAATGGAAAAACTGTTATTTCTTAAAAAACGGTTAACCGATTTAGATAAGTTAAATATTTGTTATAGGTGTCCACAATACAATTCAAAATATAATTTTTGCACTTTTTTATCACCAATTCGTAGGCCCAAAAAATATTATTGAAATTTTCAATTAATTTTTTAAGGTGTTAACCTATTGGGACACCTACAATTTTTGGTTGGTCAAAATTATATTTTGAATTCTTTTTTAATCCCGAAAAACAGGATCACTTTAAGTCTGCTCCGGGATTACCGTGCTTTCAATCCCGTTTCGGATTGATTTCAGATTTTTTTTTCTTTGTATGTCCGGGTGTCTGTATGAACATTTAGATCTAAGAGATTAGAAGAGCTGGGGCAACCAAATTAAAAATGTAGGCTAGTATGCAGGCAGACCAAGTTTGTTTACAATTTTGGCCAGGCCCCCCTCCGCCCACCAATAAAAAATGTTGAATTTCTCCTAAAAAATGTTCATGAAGATCGAATAAGATATGGCAGAGTTATAAAGGTTCCGATAAATGTTGCATTCTTTTTAGAGCAGTATAAGCCATTTGCTAATATATTTGCATTAATGTTAATGCTCTGTTAAGTAACATAAGGAACGGTCATTTAATATTAATTTCACTGCGTAACGCGTACATCGAAGTCCGGCTGGGCCGACTTTAACTTCCTCTCATTCTTTTTATACCCTGTTCCCATTGAAAATGGGGAAAAGGGGGATCATGAAGATGTGCGAATGTATGTAACAGGGAGAAGGAAACATTTCCGACCCCATAAAGTATATATCTTCTTGATCAGCATGAACAGCCGAGTCGATATAGCCATGTCCGTCTGTCTGTCTGTCTGTATGAACGCGTCGATCTCTGAGACTATAAGAGATAGAGCCACAAATTTTTGCATGAAGGAAGATGTATGCCGTACGCAGATCATGTTTGTTTCAGATTTGGAAAATTCCCCCCCGTCCTTATCCGCAAAAAACTCAAAATACATATCCTAGACCTAAAAAACCGTCAGATCCACAATTTTCAAGTTAGAGCCTCGTGGTTTAATATACATCAAGCTAGGCCCAATATCTATTCTGAAAAATCAAACCAAAATCAAAAAAACAATCAGATCGGACAAAAAACACCAGAGTTTTAAGCGAAACAATTGAGCTTGACGTTAGTTAGGCCTAAAACCGCTGAAATTACTAAATAATGTGGCCAAATTCCAGGATGAGCCTTTAATAGGTGTTACAAAAGCAGGTTCCATTCAAATTCAAAAACAAAAACAAGAAAAGAAATGAACAGGGTATTTTGTAGTCGGGGCACTCGGATGCAGCGCCCTTACTTCTTAATAATGGCTGCTTTCCAGAATTTAATCAGAAATTAATCAAGATCCACTTAGCAGAATAGCTTACAAGAGATCCTCTATTTTGATTTACCAAACCAAAAGTTAGTCAAATAACACTTGTATGAACACTTTATTAACAACTTAAAAATTTGGAGATTCTAGATCGGCAAGTTAGAAACACTTTTTATGCAGTATCACACAATTTTTAAGTAAACCAATGTCTGAACTGGACTAGAAGAAAAAAAAGGGAAAATCATTTATAGATTTCGGTAAGCGGAGTCGGATTAACGGATGAATTACAATGGCTTCTGGCGTTTCTCCCATCCATTTTTATGCAAATATTGTGGCGTATGCAATTGTACTTCGGGCGCACTCCAGTGACTTCTTAGTCTTAATTATATTAGCTTTATGAAAACCCTCCAGGAGTAGGATAACTTGAATTCTGGTTGGGACTTCCACTTAAGTTTACTTAAGGATAAAGGAACCTAGGAAAGAAAGTAAGCTTAGGTAAGTGTCAAATTAAATGTTATGAGATTTATGGTGTAATTTTCCTAGCGGACCTCAAAACAGCAGAGTAGGCGAAAGTATTTCCAACTCACTATGATTGTTGTAAGCTTATTAATTCTGACAACCAAAATATTGAATTATAATTTTGACAAATACAAATACAAACTTCAAAATTCCAATCTTGATGATGTATTTAATTTTCTTGAAAGCTAACATCCCACCAATATTTATTCCAATTTTTATATATTTTTCTGTTCGATAGTCACGATGTCGTGAGAGTGCAACACTTACGATACTTTTCTGTCCATACTTATTAATTTATTTATTAATTACTTACTTACTTCCTTGTGCTACAAGTTATTAGAAACTTATGATTAGGGCACTAGTACCTTAAAATATTTTCGTGCCCTTATAATGTGTTTTGTTTTGCGCTGAGAAAGTAATTTGAACATAGTTGGTATGTATTTTATAAAAAACGAGAAAGCTAAGCTAACTTCTTCTGTGCCGAAGCTTTTATACCCTTACGCTTAAATATTTTCAAAAAATACTCTTTTTCCAATTTTCCGACCGATCATCCGTATGGGAGCTATCTGATATAGTCATCCGATTTGGCCAAAAATTTGTAAAATTATGTGAAAGCACGTGAAACAAACAAATGCAAAACTGCAGGATGCTACCATTAAAAACAAAAAAGTTTTTTTAACTAAGACTGTTTTTCATACCTATCTTTTGTATGGCAGCTATACCATATAGTTGTCCGATTTAAATAAAACTTGGTAGAATTATAAAAAAAACAAGAAAGAAAGTCGGTCAAGCCCGACTATAACATACTCTGTACCAAGAAAATTTGTCTTTTGATCATAACTCGAAAACCGCTCATCCGATCTTCTTCATTCCTTTGGCGGATCGATAAGTTATCCTAATAACTAAATATGTCCAAAAGGAACAAGCCATCTATCTTCAAAACTGTGGGAGATATGACGTGGAAGGTATGAGATATAGTCATCCGATCCGGTCGGTTCCGACTATTAGTAGTGTGCAGCAAAAAGAAGACTCTGTGCAAAATTTCAGCTCGATAGCTTTAAAACTGAGAGACTAGTTCGCGTAGAAGCAGACAGACAGACGGACGGACAAAACTCAATCGACTCAGCTCGTCACCCTGATCAAGAATATATATAGTTTATGGGGTCGGAAATGAATATTTCTATGAGTTGCAAGCTTCTGGGCAAAATTATAATACCCTTTGCAAGGGTATAAAAATATGTATGTGTGTTCTGTTTTTATATTTATTAGTGATAAATCGATGTCAAACTTAACGTTTCTTTTAGAGTATAGTTACTTACATACACGCGATTTTCGTGGACTAGAACTTTGGATAATGGCCCGTATTGGTCTTAGGTCTTTACGTGTTTGAGAAAATGGGAATGAAAATGAGAAAATGTCAGTATTGAAAAGCACGCTATTTACGATCTGGGTCGCTTCTTTGAGTGCCATAAAAAAGTAGAAGGAATACGATGGAGGACTTAATACACGAACTGTTACTGACGTCAGACCCTCTAATTACCTCATTATCAACGAGAGCGTAAGTTAAAGTCGGCCCTGCCCGACTTCGAAATACCCGTTACTCAGCTCAGCTCGGATAAGTATGCAACATTTTTTTAACTCGGCCATTTATTAGCCGATCCATTTGAAAATGAAATGAAATTTGAAATTGTGAGATTGTAGATATTGGCCACATAGACTACACTGCAATATCTGAGCTCGATATCTTAAAAAATGTAGAAGATATTTAACTTTTTTTTGTTGCGTGGGCATGAGGGGGCGTGGCCAAAAATTTGAAACAAACTTGAGCTGCATGCAGACAATACTAGTCTACATTCAAAGTTTGGTGGCTCTAGCTCTTCTAGTCTCTGAGATCTAGATGTTCATACAGACAGACGGACATGGCTATATCGACTCGACTATTGATACTGATCAAGAAGATATATTCTTTATGGGGACGGATATTCCTTCTGCCTGTTACATATATTTGCCCGACTTTACGAATACGAATAGGACTGACTTGATCTCGGATATCTCGCATCTAGTGCGAGTTTTGCTTTTCTTCAATCCGAAGGTCGAGGAAAAATGCATTTTTTGAGCTTGATTTTATCTACATAGAGTATATTAAGTTTGTGCAAAAGTATGAAACAGCCAGAAGGAAGCATCTCCAACCCCATAAAGTATATATATTCTTGATCAGCATCAACAGCCGAGTCGATATATCCATGTCCGTCTGTATGGGACATATACTTCTTATGTCTGCAGACAGATCAAGTTTATTTTCAATTTCGGACACGCCCCCTCCCGCCACCGCAATTTAGAAAAAACGTCATATCTCCCACAGTTTTAAAGATAGATGATTCGTCATATTTAGTAATCAGGATAACTTATCGATCCGCCAAAGGAATGGTAAAGATCGGATAAATGGTTGTCGAGTTATGATCAAAAGACTGTTCGCTGCTGCAGCGCAATAGCAGCGCTGCTTTCAGCTGCTCCTGCAGCTTCAAAATTTATGCTGAGCGTATAATTTCGTTGGTACAGAGTATGTTATAGTCGGGCTTGATCGACTTTCTTTCTTGTTTTTTCGTTTAACGATACGTTCGATCTTCTAGATATTGCCATGAGTTTTCCTTAAAGTCTCGTTGTTATGTGGCTATTACTAAAGTACATAAAGAACACACACTCCGAAATTAAATTAAAAAGTAACTTTAGTTGAAGATTGGGCTTTTAGAATTTAATATTCCTGCACGGCCTTGTTCGCATTTATATATGTAGATTCTGTAATAGTTTTAAGTCACTTGATCCTTGTTTTTGTATGAGTGGCTTTGAATGTGAGTATAAAGCTAATCGGAAATATAACTTAAAAACAACCCCACCGAATGCATAGGACAAAAACATCTTATACTTGCAGGCAGATCCAGTTTTTAAGTTTTTGACACGCCCCCGCAAAAATTGGAAAAACTGTTATTTTTATTGATGAATGGGTCGTATCTTCTGGACATATTTAGTAATCAGGATTACCTTTCGACCAGACAAAGGATCTGTAAGAATCGTTGGAAAGATACTTAAATTATAAGGAAAGAAAATTTCTTTGCTGAAACGCAGTAGCAGCATCAAAATACATACTGAGCATACACTTTCGTTGCAATAGAGTATAATAGCTGGGCCTGACCGATGATCTTTTTCGTTTGAAATGCTTTTTATCAGGGATCGCAAATAAGAGTTATGAGTTTATAAAAATCGAGCCTTAAAAAAATAGTTTAGATGAATGGAAATATCTTAGATATACTTATTTAGTAAGCAGGATTCCGTAAACAGGATAAACCTTTATTTATAATTTTTATTATATAAATTAATTTTAAGTCTTATTTTTGATTTAAAAAAAATAAATAACGATATAAGAATTAAACTTAAATTTTTATTTCAAAATCATAATATAACGCTTAAATTCAATTTTTATAATACAAATTAAAAATAAAAATTATTTTCAATTTTTATTAAAAAAAATCGTAAGATAAAGATTATTTTTCAATTTTTCATGTGAGTAAACAATTTAACAAGTCGGTGGGGTGCACAGTTAGTCCACAAGACCACACACAAATTTCCAAATCGGGGATCCTGGTTGGTCTGAACCGAGCTTAATGAAGGAAAACTCCCTTTGGCCCGTCCGAAGTTAATTTACCCTTGTAGCTCAAATAATTTTAATAATTAAAGGTGTTAGCTAGCTATCCATATAAATTATGTCAAATCAGTTTGTGCTACACATTACAATTAGGAAAATAGAGGAATATAGAGGTACAATTAGCTGCGAAGACAACTTTTCACTCAATAATAAATCAGCTGTTCGCTGACATTTTCGCTGATTTATTTTTGAGTGCAATGTTGTCGACGCAGCTAATTATACTGCTTTTTATATCTTCTTTGTATATTTATCCACAAGTTCTCTTTTAAATGACTTCCTTAATTCGATCGAATTGGTCTCTAAAAATGAGGATTCCGATGACGAAAATGATCCTGAACTGAAGTTGCCGATAACAGAAATTAACGGATACGCTTCTAAACCAATTGATCTTCAGGAAAACTTAATGAACTATTGGGAAAGCAACAAGTTCACGTATCCTCGTCTTTACCAATTAGCAAAAGTACTGTATAGTGTTCCTGCTACTCAAGTTTCGGTAGAAAGAGCATTTTCTGGCCTAAAACTGGTACTTTCCGACTTGAGATGCAATTTATCATCGGATTTAATTAAAACGAGAAAGCTAAGCTAACTTCGTCTGTGCCGAAGTTTTTATACCCTTGCAAATGCTCACTTAAATATTTTTAAAAAAATACTCTTTTTCCCATTTTCCGACCGATCGTTCGTATGGGAGCTATATTATATAGTCATCCGATTTGGCCAAAAATTTGTAAAATTATGTGAAAGCATGTGAAACAAACAAGTACAAGATTGCAGAATGCTACCATTAAAAACAAAAAAGTTTTTCAAACTAAGACTGTTTTTCAGACCTATCTTTTGTATGGCAGCTATACCATATAGTTGTCCGATTTTGATAAAACTTGGTAGAATTATTAAAAAGCATAGAAAACCTACGATTACAAAGTTTGGAGACGTTTCCATTGAAAAGAAAAAAGTTTTTCTCACTAAAACTAGTTTTCCGACCGATTGTTCCTATGGGAGCTATGAGATATAGTCATCCGATCCGGTCGGTTCCGACATATTAGTAGTGTGCAGCAAAAAGCTCGATAGCTTTAAAACTGAGAGACAAGTTCGCGTAGAAACAGACAGACAGACAGACGGACAGACGGACGGACAAAGCTCAATCGACTGAGCTCGTCACCCTGATCAAGAATATATATAGTTTATGGGGTCGGAAATGAATATTTCTATGCGTTGCAAACTTCTGGGCAAAATTATAATACCCTTTGCAAGGGTATAAAAATATTGTTCCTCAAATTAAATAAATAAATATATAATTATGTATTGATTGAATTGGCTTGTATTATTTGTTGTATTTTTAGATAGGTTATGTTTGAATATACACAGAGATACCAACCGTTTGGAAATAAGGACAGGTTCGGTTCTAAGGTTAAGCTGGGTACGGAGACATAGCTCAGAGAATGCATTACAGAAAATTCTCAGAGCACATTTTCAGAGCGGGTACGGAGACACCACAAATGCGCTCTGAGAATGTGCTTGGCCTGCCAACTCGTTTTTGGCCAATCAGCTGATAAATTCTCTCAGGGTGTCAGGGAAATTATGAAACATGTTTGATAATTGTCGGGGGAAGCTACAAGAAAAAAAATGGATTGTCGGAGGAAGCTACAAGATAAAAAATGGAAGCTAATGAGACAATAAAACAATTAATAGGTAATTTGCATATCTTCACGGAAGACAAACAAGTGGCGCTAATCGAAGCGGTCAAATTGCAACCAACCTTAGTGAACTGAGCCGAACCGTTTTGTTTTGTAGGATTTCAAATCGGATCAGCATTTCCAAAGAAGCGCCGGTTCGCTTTTGCGGTTTGGTTAATCACCTAGAACTAGCGATTCGGCGACGGGTCCGAATTGCAAACCTGCTTGAAAATATGATGAATTTTATTAATTTAATTTTTTGGATTGATGCTTATGAAGCATGGGGGAGGGGGTGGTGTCTCCACGAGTCCCTTATATATATTTGTCACTTTTCGAAGTTCATACCTCGGTTTCTTGCCACCGACTTGTTAAATTGTTTATTCATCTGAAGTTATACCTTTAGAATCTTTAATGTTGATCCTATCAGGACATGTGAAGTATCATATGAGAGGTATTGATTCACACATTATGAATGCTTTTAGATTTTGGTAGTATACTTCACGGTTCTTAAGTTATTTACATTCAATTTTTATTTTCAATTTTTAAATAAAAATTTAAAAATAATCTTTATCATCCGATTTTTTTAATAAAAATTGAAAATAATTTTTATTTTTAATTTGTATTATAAAAATTGAATTTAAGCGTTATATTATGATATTGAAATAAAAATTGAAATTTAATTCTTATATCGTAATTTATTTTTTATAAATCAAAAATAAGAATTTTTTATAATTTTTTGATAAAAATCAAGAAATAATTGTTTTTCAACAATTTTTATTAAAAAAATTATAACCGTTACGGTCCCTGCTTTTTATCACAGGAACATCTCACACTAACAGATGGAAAGGCCTTCTTTACTTCCCACTTGATATAAATTTTACTTACCCAGTGCGTCGTTTGATTACCAGTTAGTTTTGTAATAGTTGCATGCTTTCTGACAAAAAATACATTGCATTACTGAGGGAATAAGAATTCATTATAAATATGACATTTTTTACTATCAAATATACTTTATATAATTTATTTTTAATAAATTTGTCGCTTTCAATTTTCATACTAGACATTTTTAACAAAGACTTACTGCGATTGTAAACCACCGTAAAAAATAGCAATAAAAATGCACTTTGTACACAAGGACTCCGCCAGGTTGCCCCATCGCTTGATAAGTATTACTCTAATTACATATTTCAGCATTCAGCACTTAAATAAAGATGCATTCGAACTTTACAGGAGGACACCGTATCCATATATTAAGGAAGAATATCGAGAAGTAAAACAAAACTGGCTGTCTTTGAATCTTTGAAGTGGCTTTTTACTCTGAATGCAGTGCAATTAAAGAATAGTTTCAGAGTTGCACGAATTCATGACCGACCATTCCAGGAATGGTCAGACTTTTAAAAACAGATTTAGCCCAAATTTAAGGGTCCCAATGATATGCCTTGCAAGGTTAAGAAGTCAATGTATAAACCATGTCAAAACCACCTATATATTTTATACAGAAGGCCAGACAGACGGAATGACATGGCTTTTCAGCCGTAAAAACTACCTATGTAGTTCCTACAATATATATTCTCGGACCGCAAATGCTTATGTACACTAGACTGGCCCTTATTTATACTTTTTTTCCCGATTTCAAAATACCGGGCTGGAAAAGTTTCGTTTTGGTCCCAATAGATATAGGAAAAATTTGGACCCGATCGGACAATGTTTGATGGACGGGCGCTCGACCTAAAGATCGAAAAATTGAAAAATATGGAATGTGTTTCGAATTTTCTCTCTAAAATTTTAAATTTAATTTAAGTGTTAATTGTTATATTCTGTACCGTAGGTACATAGAGTATATTAAGTTTGTGCAAAAGTATGTAACAGCCAGAAGGAAGCATCTCCGACCCCACAAAGTATATATATTCTTGATCAGCATCAACAGCCGAGTCGATATAGCCATGTCCGTCTGTCAGTCTGTCCGTCTTTCTGTCTGTATGATCTCAGAGATGGTAAGAGATAGAGGTTTGACATGTATGGTACATATGCTTCTTATGTCAGCAGGCAGATCAAGTTTATTTTCAATTTTTGCCACGCCCCTTCCCGCCCACGCAATTTAGAAAAAACGTCATATCTCCCACAGTTTTAAAGATAGATCATTTGTTCTTTCTGGACATATTTAGTAATCGGGATAATTTATCGATCCGCCAAAGGAATGGTGAAGATCAGATGAACGGTTGTCGAGTTATGATCAAAAGACTGTTCGCTGCTGCAGCGCATTTTCAGCGCTGCTTTCAGCTGCTACTGCCGCATCAAAATTTATGCTGAGCGTATAATTTCGTTGGCACAGAGTATGTTAGAGTCGGGCTTGACCGACTTTCTTTCTTGTTTTTAATTATGTTAGCGGAATATCTCAGCAACTATTCAAATATAAAAATAAAATATTTTGAGCGCAAACTTGGCTATAATAACACAAAATTTTATTGAACAGAATTAGGCCACAAATTGATTAATTGTTAATTATTTCGTTCATAATATTTAACAAAATCACTCAAACGCCGAAATTGGATATTTAAAAAAATTAATTCCCGAGCTCTCAAGCTGTCTGCCATCTTGAAGTATATTGCGGAATGTACTTAAAAATATGCTCTATCTGGAAAAAAATATTCGAATGAAATATCGAGTGGCCCTCTTGAAGAAAACAACAAAAAACAGTTTTTTTTAATCAAAAAGACTACTTCTGATAACTTTGAGAGTTGTTTTATATTTTTTTCCGAAAAGTTCACCAAAAGAGGTTTTTGATTTGATCAAATCCGTTACACCATTCAAAAGTAATGAATTTTTAATCGTTTTATGTGTTTCCGGATTATCTGGACAACTATTGACGGTAGGGGAACAACATTTTTTGGGGTTTTTTCATCTATCTATAGTACTTCCATATAATAGCCATTAAAAATTTTTGGAAAAAAACAAAAAGTTGAGGTGGTTGAGTTGATATGGAATGTCCCATGTGAGATTTAGATTTTTGCAGTTTAATTATAATAAAATAATTATTAGCTCAAAAAATTTAAAATGAACAAGAAAGAAAGTCGGTCAAGCCCGACTATAACATACTCTGTACCAAGAAAATTTGTCTTTTGATCATAACTCGAAAACCGTTCATCCGATCTTCTTCATTCCCTTGGCGGATCGATAAGTTATCCTAATAACTAAATATGTCCAGAAGGAACAAGCCATCTATCTTCAAAACTGTGGGAGATATGACGTTTTTTCTAAATTGCGGGGGCGGGAGGGGGCGTGGCCAAAATTGAAAATAAACTTGATCTGCCTGCAGACATAAGAAGCATATGTCCCATACATGTCAAACTTCTATCTCTTACCATCTCTGAGATCTGTGCTTTCATACGGACAGACAGACAGACGGACAGACGGACATGGCTATATCGACTCGGCTGTTGATGCTGATCAAGAATATATATACTTTATGGGGTCGGAGATGCTTCCTTTTGGATGTTACATACTTTTGCACAAACTTATAATACTCTATGTACCTACGGTACAGAGTATAAAAACTTGAAACATATTTCAATACATTTTTATTTGGTCTAACCTAAACAATAAACTTATAATATTATATTTAATAACGATTTCATGATATCGTTTTTTTGTGAGATGGGCATAATTTTCGATACTGCTCTTGAAGAGTAAGTTGATTGTCGCCATCGATTTTTGTGAGTATCCGATTGTAATCCTTCATAAACTTAATTCCTCTTTCAGCAGTATCGTTAACTGGATTTCGGAAGAATAGAAGCTGTACTACAGCAATAATTGAAGTTGAAGACATCCGCAGAAACTTGTACAAAAGCGATGTAACTTTACTTACAGTTCTTGACTAAAGTAAGGCATTCGATTCTGTAAATCACGAAATACTCCTCACTAAGTTAAGAACACCTTTCCCAAACTTCTATTAAACTAATGCGTTCATACCTAACAAATAGAAATCGAGCAGTAGCGGCAAATGCTCATATGTCCGAGTTCTTGGAGTACCACAGGGTTCAGTCTTAGGGCTCCTTCTGCTTACAGTGTATGTTAATGACCTTCCCAATGAGTTGTCGAGATGTGAAGCCCATATGTATGCGGATGATGTCCAATTGTATGTTAGTAGTCCTGTGAGTCAAATTGTATTATTGCGTGTTACAATGATTATGGAAAAATCATATAAACAAGGCAATTGGGAAGAGTTATGCTTTGCTTTGCGTAATGCCTCCTTAAGCGACTTTGTGTCATTTAAATCAAATTACTTTTTTGATATTTTTGGCCTCTCTTCCTCTTTTTTCAAATTTGACCCTTCGGCTTGGAATGAGAAGAATGACTACCAAGATGCTTTGGAGTTTTGCAGTGACCTATTTGTAGTTAACGATACTGCTGAAAGAGAAATTAAGATTATGAAGGATTACAATCGGAAACTCACAAAAATCGATGGCGTAAATCTACTTATTCTTCAATTTGTTGAACAGTATCGAAAATTATGCCCATCTCACAAAAAAACGATCTCATGAAGTCGTAATTAAATGTTATACATTTATTGTTTAGGTAAGACCAAATATTAATGTATTGAACTATGTTTCAAGTTTTTTAATTAAAATTTTTTCAACTAATAATTCAAATTAGGTGTTTTGGTGTGAATATAGCCAAGTTTACGCTCAAAATATTTTACTTTTATATATAAATAGTTGCTCAAATAGTCCGCTAACATAATTAAAACCAATTAACACTTAAATTAAAAAATTAAAATTTTAGAGATAATATTCGAAGCTCATCCCATATTTTTCCCATATTTTTGTAATTTTTTGATCTTTAGGCCAAATTTTTTTCTATATCTATTGGGACCAAAACGAAACTTTTCCAACCCTGTATTTTAAAATCTATTTTTAAGGGCCAGTCTAATGTACACCTTTGGTACATTTTATAAAGGTATACTAATATTACATTATTATGTAAAATAAATCGACTGATTTATTAACACAGTGAAATATTTTGGCAGTCAAAAAGCTTCGCGTTGAGACTGAAATATTCTGATAAGATATGATAGTAGTATACAAACATTGGAGGAGTTAGGTCTGATAAATTGCAATTTTCTTTTTATGGTCCTTTAAAGTTTTGACCCTGATCTCGAATCTTTATACTTTATTTGGTTGGTTTTTGGTATTTATATACTTTGTATAAACAAGGAGTGGAAATCTTTACCACCAATGTGCCGACAATTACTATGCAAACTGCTCGGTTGTTATGACAGGTTCGCAAATGAATTGGTTTGATGTCTCTGTTATTTTTTTCCACCATGCACAGGGCATTTTGTAAGATATATTCGGGTTAATTTAATTCAACTAAAATTGTAAGCGACAAAAATATAAAACTATTGAAAAGGAATTGGTACTACTACAAAATTTGGAGAAACTTACTTGGCAGAATAATTGTGAAGATTCCCACCCAGGGTAAAATATTACTCATAACCAATCCACAAAAAAAGAACTGCTTGTGATTCTAAGCGGAAAATACCATGTCTTTATCGTACCATCTATTAACTACGTAGACTGAGCTTACCTTATAGAAACCAAATAGTAAAAGCGCGCCGGAAGTCATGTGAACAAATGCAATTATTGAATATGGAACAGACAGATAAATCATAACTTCACGCAAAGTTGAAAGTTCTCCCCCTTTCAGATTAGCACAATTCGTCGCAATATTATATATTTCACATATAAATATAAAGCATCCCACCACCAGGTTCCAGAACCCAAGAAATTGGGACGCAAACTCATCGGAGCATTGATCAGTACAACACTTACACATGCTGAAAATTCGGTAGTGTACGATAATAAGCAACAAATAATTTTTATGTTTTTGAGTGTGTATCAACCAACTTATGAAAGCAAACTGTGTAGGTGCTTTGATTCATTTAAAAAGAAAATGTAAGCAAAATCCAAATTCTCAAAATTCTTAGAAATGATCTGTCAAAATAAATAAATATTTATGGATACCCTGCTCCCATTAAAAATGGAAAAGAGGGGATCAAAAAGTTGTGCAGTGCGACCCAAAAAAGTATGAGATTTCAGATTCCTTTTAACCACAAAAAACTGTCAGAGCCACAATAATTAGGTTAGAGCCTCGTCAGTTTATATAACGAGAGTGTAAGTTAAAGTCGGCCCTGCCCGACTTCGAAATACCCGTTACTCAGTTCAATTAGTGTTTAATAACCTCATGCGGCTCGGATAAGTATGCAACATTTTTTTAACTCGGCCATTTATTATCCGATCCTTTTGAAAATTTGTGAGATTGTAGATATTGGCCACATAGACTACACACACTGCAAAATCTGAGCTCGATATCTTAAATTGTGGGAGTTATTCAACATTTTTTATTGCGGGGGCGGGATGGGGCGTGGCCAAAATTTGAAACAAACTTGATCTGCCTACAGACAATACTAGCTTACGTATAAAATTTGGTTGCTCTAGCTCTTCTAGTCTCTGAGATCTAGGTGTTCATACAGACGGACGGACGGACGGACAGACGGACATGGCTATATCGACTCGGCTGTTGATGCTGATGAAGAATATATATACTTTATGATATCGGAGATGCTTCCTTCTGCCTGTTACATACATTTGCACGACTTTAGTATACCCTTTTTACTCTACGAGTAACGGGTATAAAAACCAAGAAAGTCCCAGTATCTATCGATTCTGATTTCGATGAATTCTGACGTAAAACACCGAAGTTATGCACAAAATAATTTTGGGGCGGGGGACATATCATCGACAGTTGTGAAAACACGTGAAATCAAGGGTACAGAGTATCTTGGAGTAAAACCAAAGAAAATACAAATACAAATACAATACAAAAATATCTGTGGTAAAACTTACCTCTTAAATTCAATTTAATAAACAAAAAACCATGTAAAACCACTATTAATAATCAACTGTCATGTTTCACAACATTTACGTTGTAATTTTTCAAATTTAAGAAATGCTAGTGGTGAATGTTAAGTAAAATTAAACAATGTTCGACAAAACCAATCAACACTCCGATTTTGGCGCTCTATACTTGCATAAGCGTAAGAAATGAACCACAGAAGTGGCTCGGGAATCGTTGGCACTACATAAACGAAGCACAAATACAGAAGCCAAGAATACAGTTACGACTGCATACAGCTAATAATTACAGTGCACTCGTGCAGATCTTCGCTGTGTACCTTTTGTTTTTCAGAAGCTTTAAAAAAAATACCAAGAAAGAAGCCCGACTATAACATTCTTTTGATCATAGCTCGACCACCGTTCATCCGATCTTTACCTATTCTTAGGCAGATCAATGAATTATCCTGATTACTAAATATGTCTAAATAGAAGGTACGAATCATCTGTTTTTAAAACTGTGGAAGATATAACGTTTTTTCTAAATTGAGGTCTCAAAATTGAAAATTAACTTGATCTGCCTGCAGACATAAGAAGATTTTGTCCCATACACGTCACACCTCTATCTCTCACCATCTATGAGATCTACCGTTTCTACGCGAACTAGTTCCACAGTTTTAAAGCTATCGAATTTTGCCTGTGCCTATGCCTTCTTCTGGCCAGTATCGAATGACTCTTTCTTGTAGCTGCCAAAGGCAATGGTGAATGAATGGGGTACAGGGGAGTGCCGGCCCCAATCATTTTCCGAGTTATGAAATCAAGCTCCATTACTACTGCACATTTGGTTATTAAAAAACTCATACAAATTATTAATATATAATCCCAATTATGAGAAAAATGTAGACTCGGCTTTAACTTCTGTTCCCACCGAACGTTATTTATATACCCTTGCAGTTTGTAGAATTTATTAAATTTATACAAAGGTTTTCAATGATTTTCATACAAAACATTATTTTCGCTTTAAATAATGCTTGTTTGGTTTTATTTTTTTTTTTTGTTAGAAAAGTGTCATTCATTAACTAGCCTTCTGCTACCATTTGTGGCCGCTTATACTAGTGTGAAGTATGTTGCATTTTCAGGATATCGATAGGTGTGGCGCGCAGAGGCGAGACTCTGATTTAATCGATTGCGACTGGGTGGCAGCGCTGCCGCGATGATCGGGGATAGAGCGCCCCCTGGCGAGTCGAAGGGGCTTACGATCCACTGCAAGGGGAGAGGGGAAATGGGTACACTTTGGTAATGCAACAGGTGCAGTCCCTTTCCCTCCCACATCCCATAGCATAATTGGGCCATGGCCACAGCCAAGGTCAATGATCTGGTATGAAATGGGATCGGAATAATGGCGCGATGACGAAAGGTCGAAAATTTACGTTTGAGAGTAGCAGAAACCTCTCGGCATATAAAAGCCAAACCGAAGAGTGCGATCCGCCTAAGCGCTGATTCCAATTTTTGTTCCGGACTTCCAAATTCATCCTTACCTTACCTTACCTTCTACATTGTTTGGAGCTCCAATAGGATGGGTAGGGGAAATATTGAACCTAAGTAAATAAGCGAAAATCCCAGATCTTTCTCTAATTCGACTGGTCGTCCTGTAAGATGTCGCAGGTCCAAGCAGAGCAGAGATTAGCAAACAAAGAAATTGGAAATATTATGTTAAACATTAGAGATTAAGGAAAAATATGCTAAATTGATAGATGTTATTATTGGGAATTGTCAGTCCTTAAAATATGTATAAATTAAGAAACTAAATTCTTGTCAATTAAAAATGTTAAGTGTAGTAAGCATGATGGTTTAAGTCCTTTTTGTAGGGGGAAGGAGGTGACGATCTGACCATGGAATAGGCCGAACCCGGAACGCGGCACGGTGATCCAACACGATAACCTTTTGTGGTCACTGGTAGGGTGGGTACACCAGCCCGAATGGCTCTTGTTTGGGATGTCGCTCCGTCCTGTGCTACCTCGAAGGATCTGTCCGTCAAGAAGCTCTTGATTAGCAAAAACAGTTGGGGCGGGAGGAGTTTCTTGATCTTCGAGAACAGACCTTCGTGCCACACTCTATCGAAGGCCTGCTGGATATCAAGGTAAGCTGCCACTACATACTCCTTCCCGTCGTACCCTTCAAGGATGTAGTTGACCACTCGATGTAGTTGTTCGGGAGCTCTATGACTCAGTCGGAAGCCAAAATGGAAATCTGGTATGGCTTTACGAATGGATCGTACATCAATCATTCTTCGAAGGATACAGCGCTCGAAGATCTTTCCAAGGGTGGCTTGTTTGGTGATTTCCCGAGCTGTCCAAAAGATGGCGACTCTGCTACGATCATTTGGCTGTTCAGCCTTTTGGATGTCAGCTATATGATGTACCCAATTGAATTGGGGGACATCAATGTACGAATTGGGGAGGAGAACCAAGTATTCGATAAGGTACTAATCTGTACTTTTGCGGATGGAAAGTCACACCGAGTATCCCAGGACAAAGAATTTAACAATAATGGCAAGGAATTTTTAAACTTCTGTGAAGATAACAGCGATTCAAATGAGAAATTTACATATTTAAGCAATGTGGGCCACTCTGTAATCGACATCTGAGCGACCTCGTTTAAGATTATTGATCAAGTGATGGATTTCTTAGTGAAGAGTGTAATATGGTCTGACCACTTGCCTATTGTGTTGACTCTAAAAACACAACCTGACCAATCGACACCAACCAATATGAATGTTTTAACAAAACTTAACTGGAAGGAAAGTCAAAGTGAGCAATATATCCGGAATCTAGACAATAATTAATCCAGCTTACCGCAAGGGACAAATATAGGACTAGATACCCAATAATCAAATCATCAACAGTGCAACAGCAGCAGGAAAAGCCATATACACAATTTAAAAACAAATGGTTCGATTCACATTGCATGAGGCAAAGAGACTCCGCTTGCGGCGCGTTAAAGAAGTACAGGAAGACGCAAAATCAAGCTTATCATATTGTTTACACAAAGGAAAAGAATAAATACGCTATGATCTGCGCCACGAAAAAAAAAGATAGCTACTACAAATCTATAGATGGAAAAAATAATAATACCCGGAATAGCAAAGATTGGCGGGCGTTGGCAAGAGAGAGTTATATGATAAGAGATGATGAGCTGGATAGGCAGATTGCACAGACGGATTTTAGAAATATGCTAAAGAAAACGAAATCCAACAAAGCTCTAAACTGGCAGATCGTATCTTAGATGGCGAAAATGATATCGATTGTTTTAAGACCTCTCTTATATTTCCAATCTTAAAAAAAAGAGACCCAAATGAACCTGGAAACTACCACGGAATATCATTAATAAAAATACTTATGGAAATCATTAACGATCATTTAGCAACATGGACTGAGGACAATGGAAAGTTAAATGAATGTCAAGCTCGGTTTAGAAAAAAATACGCAACGACAGAAGAGGCGTGTAATTCTGGCATTGCGCGGTGCTAATTAGCAGTCGTAAGAAGGTTCCACTTTATAAGCTTGGGTCAGGATCAATGGCACAGCCATCAAACCTCAAAGAGCCATTAAATACCTTGGAGTAATGCTGGTCACCAGGCTTTGCTTCAGAGATCATTTGGCTTACGCCGGAGAGAAGGCAGCAAAATCAAGCAACGCCTTAGCTAGGATCATGCTGATCACGCGTGGACTAAAACATGAGCGAAAAAGGCTGTTGGCGAGTGTTACGAAAGCCATTGTTTTATACGCCACGCCGATCTGGAATTCTCGAGCTACATAAACGGCGTTTGTGGGGCGCACCGTCTCAATACGCTTAAGGTTTCTTCTGCATACCGCACGGTGTCGGAAGATGCTGCTTTGGTCAAGACAACCTAACAATGATACCCAGCAGCAGGAAGCGAGGCAGCGCAGCGTCGAGAAGTGACAACACCTTTGGAACCAATCCACTAAGGGTCGCTGAACCCATAGCCTATTTCCTGAATTGTTACCACGGCTGTCTAGAAAGCATGGAGAGGTAAACCTTCACCTAACTCAGCTCCTTAGTGGACATGGTTGTTTTAGGAGCTACCTGAAAAGTGCACATACTGCGAAGAAGGGCCTATGTAGGACGCCAGGCACGTCCTGTTCGAGTGTGAAAGGTTTCATAATGAATGGGTGGAACTATCCAAAAATCCGAATATAACTTAGTCTCATACATGCTGACTTCGAAGAATAAATGGGAGGCAGCTTGCAACTTCGCTGCTACCATTATGGAAACCCTTCAAAGACGCAGTGTAGAATCAGGTAGTAGGCGGGTCATCAAATCTGCGAAGCAATGCCTTGCGGCCGTCCCGCGGACCTATGAAGTTTCTGTCAAACTTTCTGTTGCTCCAAAGTTATCATATGTATATAGAAGATTTAGTGTAAATAAAGAAATTTAATAAGAAAGTCACCAATGTAAATTCAATAAATTAAAGTGAATGGTCGACAGCATTAGATTAGATTAAGGCCAACGACCTTTGCTGTGTAATCATGATATGAGGAAATTAAAGCTCTTGTTGCTAAAATTGAGTTTCAACCGGTTCAGAAATAGACTTAGTAGTTGCTAAGAGCGATATCGCAGAAGTTAAGTAAGCTTTGAACCCGATATTCGGTAAGTTGGTTGGGAATCTGGAGTTGGATATTTTAAAAGCTCAGAAGCATTTTCGAACCGGTTCAACAGTGGCTCAGAGCCATATCTCAGAAGCTAATTAAGCAAAGAACTTAAAACTTGGCTTGTAGTTAGTAATTTTTCAGAACCGGCTTTGAACCAGTTGAAAGTGGGTTAGTTTAATATCTCAGAAGCCATTCAAGTTATGAGCATAAAATTTGGAATGTTGGTTAGTATTATGGAATTTAATATTTCAGTGTAGTAAAATTATTAAGCATAGCACACTTTAAAGAGCGTTTATCATGATATTTTTTTGTGCATAAAGAGGGTTTTAGTGTTCGTTAGTAGTAAGTTCGATAGTTTACTAGATCAGAACCGGTTTCGAACAGGTTGGACCGAACTCGACTGGAATACCATTTAACCAGTTGCGCCATCGCACATACTGCTAACAAACCACTTATATTTAACTAAATTTACCATCTGCCTAAAAGTATTTACCCATTAATTTGTTTGTACGTCGGACCACTTAAACCGCTTGTAAATCTAAAGTTGGAGTTCCGTTCATTGTGAATGTAACTTAAACTACGTTTTCAAACGCGCCTATACAATCGAATCACTTAAACTACGTTTTCAAACGCGCCTATACAATCGAATTACTTAGGCAAATAAATCGTTTTCTTACTATGCCAGTGCTTTTGTTCTGTATTGTAGAATGCATCCATTAACATATAAATTAATCACAAAATAGTATAATAGAACTGATTAATAATGCTGTATTTAATCCAAGTCCAAGTAGAGGGCATCATCATTCTCAGATATATCCCGCTAAGCGCTTAAACAGACTGAATTCAAAGCTTTCAAACCAAACACAGTCGTACAATGGGACAAGGCAATAAACATTTATATGTAAAGATATTTTAAATATTTCATTTAAACCTTAATTATTAATTATATATTCTTAAATGGTATTATAGGATCTCTTTGCAGTTGCAGATAATGCTACTTTTTGCCTCCTTTTTTACCACCGCCCACGGCAGATTTTTGCTCCTGTCCTTTCTTGGCTGCACCTTTATCAGCGACCGCTTTGTTCTTATTTCCCACCGGTGGCTTTCCAGCAGCAGCGTCGCCACCTTTTTTCTGTCAATAAATAATCAAAAACAGATGTTAAGTTTTCGAATGGAATGTAAAATAAGCCAAGGTGTTAGGTCCATTGAAAGCAAGAGCGCAAGTTATAGAAGGCCCTGCCCGACTTCGATATACCCGTTACTCAGGAAAAGAAAATTAACACCAAAACAAATGTTGTATTCCTGAGGAAAGCGACAAAAGTTTGTAACGTTTCCTACTCTTTAATATTTTTGCGCTCTTCCTTATCTGATCTTTATCTTTTTAGCAGCAGTCGGATTTGATTAAAAAAAAAATCCAAAAAATCAGAAAAATTTAAGAAACCTTTATTTGAGTCGATAGAACGAGATATATAAATAATAGACATGAGCCTTAACATAGCTCCACAAAAAATAGACTAAGGGCACGATCTAGGCGGCCAATTGACCCAAACGTGAAATAAACTGTTTACGGGAAAATAAAGTTTGTAATTATAGCACGGTAGCGCTCTCCAACCAAATAGGTTTGTAATATGGGGTTGAATATTTTACTGGGAGCTAAGAGCTGGAAATGTGGTATGAAGGTTGTTAATATGGAGCTGAAAATGTAGAGCTTGTTTGTGGAAAAGGTTGGCATTATGGACTTATGTACACTCAGAGAAAAAATCAAGAAGATCGTGCTTGATATCAAGAAGATTTGATGTCAAAAGTACGGTAAGAAGGAAAATTCTTGGATCCAAGAAGAAAATACTGAAACCAAGCACTGATTTTCAAGCACGAATATTCTTGGTTTTGAATTTAGTCTTCTTAATATCAAGCATAAATAGTCTTGGATCCAAGAAAAGATCTTCTTGGATGCAAGCATAAATATTCTCGACTTTAAGAATAGTTTTTCTTGGTTGCAAAAATAAAAAGTTTCAATTCCAAGAGTAGTTCCCTTCTCAAAAGACTTGGCGCAGTGGCACCGAAAGACACATCCGCAAAACACACCACCTCCTCAAAACCCCACACCTCAACGCAACAACCGACACTCCCCCTTATTGCTAAATTTTGATTAATTTTTAAATGCCATTAAATAATTATACTCTGTACCGAAGGTACATAGAGTATTATAAGTTTGTGCAAAAGTATGTAACATCCAGAAGGAAGCATCTCCGACCCCATAAAGTATATATATTCTTGATCAGCATCAACAGCCGAGTCGATATAGCCATGTCCGTCTGTCCGTCTGTCCGTCCGTCCGTCTGTCCGTCTGTCTGTCTGTCCGTATGAACGCACAGATCTCAGAGATGGTAAGAGATAGAGGTTTGACATGTATGGGACATATGCTTCTTATGTCTGCAGGCAGATCAAGTTTATTTTCAATTTTGGCCACGCCCCCTCCCGCCCCCGCAATTTAGAAAAAGCATCATATCTCCCACAGTTTTGAAGATAGATGGCTTGTTCCTTCTGGACATATTTAGTTATTAGGATAACTTATCGATCCGCCAAAAAAATGAAGAAGATCGGATGAACGGTTTTCGAGTTATGATCAAAAGACAAAATTTCTTGGTACAGAGTATGTTATAGTCGGGCTTGACCGACTTTCTTTCTTGTTTTATTTTTTACTTTCCTCAACTGGGACTTGAACTCAGGGCCTCGAAGACTGCAGCACTCACTGACACCGACATCTCAACCGACACCGCCACAACGCGTTATGCCAAAGCACCGACAAATTCTCAGTATGAATTGTAGGCAACAGCCATCGGCATTGCTTAGAGCAGCGATGTTCACCCATAGCCCCCAGGGGCCGAACACTTTCGGCAATTCACGCCGAATGCTTGCCGAAGTAATGCTACTGCGAGTGTCAGAGAGAGACAGAGAGCGACAGACAGCCTCTCTTCTTGAACACCGCTGGCTTAGAGCAAAAGAGAGAATTGTATTCGTTTTTTGTCCGCTCTCTCCACTCGTCGATCCCCGTACTTCTCTTGCCTTCAAGCTCGAAGTCAATAACTTTTTTCTGCTTGTATTCGAGCAGATTTCGTCTTAGAAACATCAAGAAGAAAAATTCTAAATTGAAGCAGAAATCGTGCTTGCCGATTCGTGCATCATTTCTTTGGGTGTAAGTATTTAACTGGCTCAGAGCCGGTTTTTGTTTCAGAGCCATCTCAGAAGCTGGTACAGCTAAAAGTTTTAAATTGGGTTGTATATTTTCCAGGTTCAGATTCGGCTTTAAACCGGTTTAACTATAGAACCTGTTCAAAAGTGGATCAGAGACATATCTCAGAAGTTAATTAGGCTACGAGATTAATTTTTCATCAGTAGGTTGGTATTATGGAGATGGAGATATTTTAGCAAAGATATTAAATCAAACGGCTAAATAAATTCAAACAAGGGCGCAAACCGGTTTTGAACCGAACCGGCTTAAACCCGGAATTCCAACTTGTATTTTACTATGAACCGAATCTTGAACCGAGCCTTTTTATAAATTAAAGCTGAACCAGTTCCGAACCTAAAATTTCGGTTCGGATCAACAAAACTGATAGACAAAAAAATTTGACCTTCTGTCTACCGACTTCAACTGTTATTTGGTGCGACTGACTCCTAAAATGGGCAGAAAAGTGGAAAAAATCTGGCAAAGCGTTTAGATTTCCATCTGAAATCCCCACCTAAATATTTCTTGTTTTATCTAGCTTGTTATATAATTCTCAAAAGCAAGAATGTAACATTATTTTGGAAATATTTTTCTACGTAAACTACTAAATGGAAATTCACTTAACTTTAAATTATATATTGAATATTTCCATGTGTTCTACTAATCAATTACGAACCAATGTTTAGTTGCTCTATTGGCTCGAACAAGTTTGGACGAGATCAAATGTTAATACCAGTTGAAAATTAAGTCATATTCTCTTAATGCAAAGGCGCCGGGTGACACCGGTTATTCAGCTAGTAATTTTTATAAACTAAGGTTTTAGTTGATTTTGACAAAACAATTTAATTGTTGAGTTGAAACAAACATCAAAAATCATACATCAAAAATCATCCACAAGGAATTATTAGTAAAAAATAGTATGCGGGGAAGCTATCGTGTAGATTTTTAATGACAGTTTGAGTTGTTGTGTATTTTTAATACATCCTAGTCACAAAAATTAGCAATCAGATTGCACATTATCAATAATTCATTATAATAATAAAACTAGATCCATCGATTTTCTGTCATCGATTTGTGCTGGTGAACAAGGCCAATAATAGTTAAGTGATTCCCTTTTTTTGATGCTGTAATTAGAATTAATGTCACTTGTCAAATAGCCGTTAAGTAGGAGTGGATACCTCCAATGGTTCTCGAGAACGAGTGTTCACAGTATAATAATTGGAATGTTATTTGATTGCTTTTGTCCTCTCTTGATAATGTCTGCTCCGCACTCTTGGTGTGGGTATATAATAAAATCAAAAGCTAACTTCGTCTTTGCCGAACCCCTGTACAAAATTTCAGCTCGATGGCTTCAAAACCTGGTTACTAGTTTGCGTAGACCCAGACAGACGGACAATGCTCAATCGACTCAGCTCCTCATACTGATCAAGAATGTATATACTTTTTGTAGTCGGAGATGATTAATTCTATGCGTTACAGTGTTTTGAGCAAAATTATATTACACTTTTCAAGTGCATTGTTAATATACTTTTGTACAAAAATCGCTTTTTTTCTAAGCGAACTTTGCTTGAAACTAGGTCCAACTCGCCTCTATAGGTAGTTTACCCCGTAGCCAAAATTCACATTAATTCGTTTCGCCATCATTTTGTAGAGTTTGCAGATCGGCTATGCATACTTTTTCGTCTAAATTATTTTTTATGTTTTTGTTACACAAACTTTCGGTGACTAAACACATGAATGTGGACCAGTTCGGAAGTGGTTTCAAACCAAATCAGATAGACGTGGTGTCGCTTGGTTCACTTGAACTAAATTTATCCGCATCTCTAACTTTCAGTTACAGTTTCAGTTGCGTAACACAAATATTGCTTACATTGCTGCCACTTCCGCCACCAGAACCAACACCTCCGCCTCCACCCCCGCCACCACCACCGCCGCCGCCTTTATTTTTGCCCATTTTTATCGGCAATTATTTAATTGTGTATGGTGTCTGCGAAAGCAAGCAAATTGCGACTAATAAGCATTGCCAAGGCGGCATTTTTATTTTGCACAACCAACCAAGAGGAAATAAAACGAAAATAGTGAGAGCAAAGCGAGGCGCCAAATTTATTTCGCCAACGGGCTGCCCATGAGAACAGTCAAGACCTCGCATTCGGGCGCTGTTGACAAAGTCTTTGAGCAGATTTATTCACCACCGCAGTCACCTGGCCCCAATGCAGCAATCAGGTCCCACCGATGTGGTCCCACTGTTCTCGGATTATTTTCTTGCATTTTGTTCTCTTTTGTTTTTTTTTAAGCATTCCACTGGTTTAGCATATTGACTTCCCCCATCGGTGGCCTTGACATTCGTTAAGTGACGTGTGAGTCGCTGCTTGAAAAATTTTAGAATCATTTTTTTTACCATAGGTTATGGTGAAATTTGGGTTGTGCTGAATTAGCCATTTAATACAAAGTGCCCGTGTGGTCATTAGCGTAAAAATGTCTGGTTATCCACAAGTACATTGGTATAGCACTTTCCACCTACAGGCATTACAATGAAATTTCCTTTTGGGAAATTTTTTCATTTTCCTGTTTTTGCAAATGAGCGGTGAAAATTCACCAAATTCATAAGATTTGCAAAAACCGAAGCTGATTTCTCTTGTGAAAGCCAAAAAAATTCTGTGAATGTTAGGGCAGGCCATGCCCAAATGCACAAACAGCTAGTTAAAGGTCACCCAGAAAAACAGTCAATTAATAAACAAAATGGGGGAATCTTTAACGATTTTACAAGCATTGTTTAAATTATGGCTGCAATCCAAAAATATTTTTCGGAGCTCCGCTTCGAGGTTCGGAAATTTGAGGTTTAAGGTTTTTGGACAATGGTATTGGATCGAATATAGGTTCAGCTTTATACAAGTTTATATGGTACTCGATCTAAAAACGACACAAATTGGATGAGAATTGCGTCGATTTTGAGTCGCAGTTTAATATGGGTACACCCAGAGAAATGTAGCATGAATCGGCAAGCATGATTTCTGCATCAATTTAGAATTTTTCTTATGGATTTTTTTAAGACGAAATCTGCTCGAATATAAGTAGACAAACGTTCTTGGCTTCGAGCTTGATGGCAAGAGAAGTGCGGGGAGCCACGAGAGGAGAGAGCGAACAACAAACGAATACAATTCTCCATGATACAACAAGAGAGGTAAGGTGGCATCAGTGTGAGTTCACGTTCACGTTCAGTGCTGCGCGTACGCTGAGCGTAAGCTTAACCCGTTGTGGCGGTGTCGGTGAGTGTTGCAGTCTTCGAGGCCCTTAGTTCAAGTCCCAGTTGAGGAGAGTACAAAATAAAATTATTTAGTGACATTTAATTAATCACAAATCAGCAATAAGGGGGAAGGGTGGCAGTGGCATTGAGGTGTGGGTTTTTAAGGAGGTGGTGTGTTTTGCGATGTGTCTTCCAGGGCCACTGCGCCAAGTCTTTCGAGAAGGAAATACCATTGGAATTTAAACTTTTTTATTTTTGCAACCAAGAAAAACTATTTTTAGAGTCGAGAATATGAAAATCCGTGCTTGGTTTCATTATTTTTTCCTTGGATCCATGAACTTTCGTTCTTACCGTACTTTTGACATCAAATCTTCTTGATTTTTTTCTGAGTGTAGGGATTTTAAAGATAACTCTGAATATTTTTATACATAGATTACCGGATATCAGAAGAAGTCGCAAGGCAGCTGGTCAAATTGTTTAAAGTCCTTAATTTTTCTTGAACCGAACCGGAATTTTAGTTTTGAAACTGTATCAGGTTAAGCATTTATAAAGAGGTTCGGTTTAAAGTTTGGTTCGCAGTAAAATGAGAGTTGAAATTCTGGACTCGAATCGGCTCGCATTAAAGCCGGTTAGCAGTCCTGGGCGACTATAATTTTAATAAGTTGTCTATGTTTTGATGCTTCTGTGAAAAGAAAACGAGAAAGCTAAGCTAACTTCGTCTGTGCCGAAGTTTTTATACCCTTGCAAGTGCAAGAAACAGACAGACAGACGGACGGACAAACGGACGGACAACGCTCAATCGACTCAGCTCTTCACCCTGATCAAGAATATATATAGTTTATGGGCTCGGAAATGAATATTTCTATGCGTTGCAAGCTTCTGGGCAAAATTGTAATACCTTTTGCAAGGGTATAAATATGAATATTAAAAGATATGCATTAGATGATTTCCCGTATCCATTTGGACTGGATATATCTTAAATATCCTAAAGGATGATATTTTTTCATTTCTCTAGCATGATTTACAGCTCCGTTGCATGATTAAAAGGTTATACAAGACAAATAAAGTCCTTGTGGATCTCTTTTGCATCTTTTTTTCCTATGTGCTAGAAATTATGCTAGGTTGCGCCAATTTTTTCCTTTTGCAACATCTGCTTTGAAGCTGAATGGGTCAGAATACAAGCAAAGGCACTACAAGGTAATTTTTTAACATGTTAACTCTCTGTCACATGTTGCTCAGAAAGTCTTTACCCGCTTAACAGCGCAAACATTGCCCCTTCCGACTACTATTTGACTCATCGATTACACATGCCCTTCAGGATTAGAAGGTTCGTTCTTTGAAGAACTACAAAGAATTTTTTCAATTTTTTTAAAATAACGCTTCAAACTTAAAAGAAAATCCTTTAAAACTTGTTACAGGTAATAGAAGATGCGAAGTCGGCCCTTTCAATCTTAATCTTAATCTTAAATATACAGTTTTAAGCATATGGAAAAATCAAATATTGTATGCGTTGTATGAACTAACAGTTTTACAACTCTGTTCTGTTATCGGGAACATATTCAGGGCAGCATTTTCGGATTAAAAATGACAGCCAAGTGGAAGTACCTGCTCCAGGTAGCATCATAAACCATTTGTTGGTACCTGTGTGTACCCAGGAAAGTCCCCACACCGATTATAAAAGATTAGCTATCACATCTACCTAAGGTTACCTTCTTTCCTAGCTTCGATCAATATATAAACCCAAAAGGGCAGCGGCCTGTCATCAGTTGGGATTTCTCATAATGCCACGACGCACGCGTTCTCGCTTCATCTTCGAGTCGGGAGAAAATGCTCGTACATTTCGCCATCAGCTTTTCATAAACGATCTGTGTGTGGACTGTGAGTCCTGCCAAAGCTCTGTCGGCGCCCATGAACCCTACAGTCATCACTGGCTGAACGAAATGAGCCACGGCCAAGGATGTCTAAAGTTGTGTCTGGAGGAGAAATTGTTACTGAAACGCATCGAAAGGGAACGCATTGAATCCTTTTTGCTTTGCGATGAGAGCGCTGTAGGCCGAACCGACGATTTCCTGCTGGAGGCTGGTATCCAGGCGGTGCCCCAACTCTTGCGTTTCCTAATCTACGAGGCCACCAAGCTGGAGCTGATGATTGGATTTTATGTGAACGTGACCAAACAGCGCATGTATTTCGAAAGCAGTTCCTTGAATGTGCTGCATCAGTTGGATATTGGGGAATCGGTGGATATGTTATTTTCCATGCTGCTGGAAAAGATTAGTAACTATGTTCTGCTGCATCAGCGGGTACCCCTGGAGGCTTGCGTCATAAAGCGTATGAAAATAACCGTTAGACGTCACTGGAATGCGTCCGAAGTACAGTTACTACCCCTACAATATCGTGTCAAACAGGATTGGCGAGGTGCTGGGAGCCATCAAACTACACCCATCGATCTTACTTTGCTCACGGATAGCTTTCTACGCTATCAGGGCCAACGGTTTACTCATTTCCCCTCCAGTCTGCAAGTGAATCTCTATTGCTTTCGTGTCTGCCAAACTACCAAGGAACTTTATGCCGTTCCATATTTATTAAGCTGCAAGGAGGTCAATAGTACGCCCTCCTTTATCATACAAACAGATGTGACGGGCGAATTTCGTGGCCTTCAGGAAATTAAGAATGTAAGACGATTCCTTCGCCCTGATTTGCAGGATCGAGTCGTTGAGTGTCGTACGTGTCAGTCCCATTTCGCCGAGCGTGTACAGTTTGCTCTGCATAAACAAATCGATTGCGGTCGTGGTTTTATGGCTGTGCATTTGGGTGACTCCACCGCGGCTATTGAATTGCATGAAAATTGCCTGCCTTTGCCGAAAAAGTATTTTAAATTTGCCTGGTTTGGGCTCGGCCAATCTACCTAATTTTAATGATGACAACATATTTTCAAACTTCCCGCGCTTCACTCTCGAAACAATCGCCCATCTCTAACAAAGCTGCAGCATTTTTCTATTTGCCGGATGGGGTGACACTGTTTACCACTTGCAAATTTGAAAGGAAAACAAAGAAAATAGAATTTAAAAATGAATCCGCTGGACAAAATACACGCTCTAGACGAGATCGAGAAGGAAATCATCCTGTGCATGCAGAGTGCAGGTAATTAGCAGCGAACATTTCACAAGCCGACAATAACAAGACCCCTTCTCATTCTCAGGACAAGCATTGCAAGAGCTGGGCAAGGAGAAGTCGTCACAGAAAAACGCCGAAACGCAATCACAGCAATTCCTTAAGAGCCTATCCAGCGTTGAATCCAAACTATCGGAGCAAATCAACTACCTCACCCAAGTGTCCACTGGACAGCCACATGAAGGCTCTGGTTATGCTTCAGCTAAAGTTCTGCAAATGGCCTGGCACCGTATACAGCATGCTAGATCCCGTGTACGTGAGCTGGAGGAGACCAAGGCCAAACACTCACACGCTGCCAGGCAGCAACAGAAGCGTCAGCAGGAACATGCTGCTGCCCAGCAGCAACAACAACAACAGCAGCAACAACAGCAGGCGGCCGCCGCAGCCGCTCAACAACAGCAGCAGACAGGAACTGGATCAGGAGGTGGTATTAGCGGCATGACCGGCGAAGCCGGAGCCGGCATTAGTGGGGGTGGTGCTGATGCCAATGCTGGCATGCCTTCAAATTAGTTTTATATGAAACTTTGCCCAAGGAAAGGGGGCGCTTGGAGAACCAAACTATTATCCATGGAAAAATTTAAACAATCTTAATATTACAACGATGCTGATCACCAACTGTATAAGGATAAGTCTTCTTCTGTGCCTCTTAGTTGTTAGAACAGAGGCATGTCTATTGGAGTGGGTCACTAAACGGCATAATATCTGCAGATTTGCGTATTGATCTGGACGCATAATGGCATAATTTACAAATAGCGGATTTTGGTTGTATGCCTAGCGGATTCCCCAGGTGAAGAAAGTAGACAAGGACTATAGATCACAACGAATGATTCGCTACGCTTAGCTTGAAATGCCACTCGAGCTCCTTCGCCTTGGCTGAAACAGTAGCTGCTGTCCGTGCTACAGGAGCCTTCCATGTATTCTAATGCAAATGGGAGCTTTGGAATAGGAAGAAAGAGTTATACGAGTCGAGGAAGAAAGAGGTATACGAGTCTTCCTTTACTATTCCCAATCGTGCTCTAAGGACTCCAAAAAAGTGGTCCAGCCTGAACTTGATTTTATACTGTTTTCAAAATGGTTCAACAGGGAAACCATTTCAGGCTAAATGGGGAGTCTACTGTAGCCAACTGACCTAGGGTTAGATGATGCTAAGGTCTAGCAAACTGTATTATCGGAAGCTTCCCAGAAATCTCTAGAGTTTTACGTACAAACGTTTTCATTTCGAATTAAAACTACTTGACTCCGTATGTCACATTTCTCCAAAATGCTAGGCTACCAGACTAGATGACAAAAGTTGTGAGATTTGAAACCTACTGTTCAAGGCCAAGTAGATTTAGTGCATTAGGTCTCCCATTTAGATGAATATAGATCAACCCGATTATAATAAAAGCGTCAAATGTAAGTTGACCTGGATGTTGATTATTTATGAACATTTTGCCTCGGGGAAACAGGGTAGGTCCAAAAATAGAGAGGCTAGACTGAGTTTAGGCAATCAAAATAGATATATTTTTCGACATTTTGACCTACCACAAACTTGGAGGCACATCAAATCAATTCTCAGCAATATCTCTTACAAAAATGGGGCCCAGTGGTAGAAACTATCCTTAAAATATCTTAACAAATACCAAGAAATTGTCTTGGCTATCTGGTCGGAACAGTGCGAGAGAGCCTCGAAATTCTAGATAGATATAATATTTTGCTAAAACTGGTACCCATAATATCAAAGTTTTTCAAATCCTTGAAGTTGTCTGAGTGATTCCCAAAAACAAGAAGCTAAACACCAAATTTGTAATATTGATCATAACTTAAATAAGCCTTCAAAATCACTTTCAGTTACATCAAGGTAGTTATATCCCAAATGTGCCTCACTGAAGTGCTTCAAAGAATATAACGATGATTGATATAACTTGGGCATGCAAACGTTGTAAATGATCATCACTAAAGGCTAAGTTTAACAATTATATAAATGAAGAAATTCAAAATAATATTTTGTATATTTAACAAATTAGTTGGGTTTTTATTTAAATTAGGTAAAGCCGAAGTCAAGCGATTTTTTCTACCATTAACCATTTGTAAATTTTGGTTCGAGTCCGCAAAATGGTTTTAGACTTGCATTCCTGTTGAAAACTAATTCGCATTGCAAAATCTTGTTCCTTTCAGCTCAACTTATTAAGGACTTTGTAAGTTTTGTAGGGTATAGAAAGGGCGTCATTTAAGACGAAGTCGAATCCGTTTCCGGATGATAACATGCAAAAAAGATTTTACCGAAAAGACCAGAATAGGTACTACGTTGCATGCTTTCGGCCATATCACAATTACCAGAACTAACTATAGTTGATTAAATTGTACATTTTGTTTAATTTTCCACTTGATCATGGGGTTTTGCTCCAATGCCAAAGAATTCCTTTTCACACACAAATCGTACACATTGCAGCAATACATTTCGCTCGTGGCGGATATCTGAAGCCAGCAATTTGGATAGCATGGTACCTTGTTTAGTTAATTGCTTGGCTCGCTTAAAATTTAAGCCATAGTGACGCTTCTTGAGTTGAGGGGGAATATTTTTGGTTAAAGGTTTCTTGTCTTGTTTTGGCAAGGGTTTTTTGGATTCTTCAGATGGTGGTGATAGTTCCTCGGTTAAGCGCTCGATGGGCGCTTCATCAGGTGCCTCATCATTTGAAGAAACAGCAGCGTCTGGCTCTGTCGGACCGTTGATAAAAGATAAGTCTTCCTTAGAGAACGTTTGTTCATTTAGACTTTCAATGGGCGTTTCATTTGATTCAGTTTGATTTTCATTGATTTGAATAGGTGTAGGACTTTCGGTCTTGGTAACTTGTTTTATATTATCTACGCCAGCATCATCTTTAGTCGATACTATCTCATCATCCTCTTCCTCTTCGCTATCCGTGCCATACATGCCTAATAGATTGCTTAAAACACTAGTCTGTTCTGTCTTAGCTTTATCCTTGATATGCCTATAGTCTAACATGTGAGCTGTGCCTCCAAACTTAGTCAACTTTTTGGAAGAGTTCTGCTCTTCCTCTTCCTCTAGCTGCTTGTACTCTGCTGTTGCTGGCTGTGGTCTCTGCACTTCTTGGTGCTTATTCCCTTTTCGTTTTTTCTGATGTTTCGCTGCTTTAGCTTGAGGACGCGTACGTCGTCTATCTTCAGGCTTGCCAAAACGTGCTCGAGAAGCCTCCAAACGTTCACCACGTTTCATGCGCTGTTCCCTGGCTCGCTTGGCCAACTCGACATTGGCTGCGGTGGGAAATCTACCAAAGAAAAACGCTATATTGTGACAAATGTAACACTAATTAAAAACTTCTTAAAGTGCTTGCCTCTTTCGCCTCTCTGCGCGCCAGGCGGCTATATCCTCAGGTGTCCACACTTTCTTCACCTTCTTGTACAATCCTGTTATATGATTGGCCTCCATATGGCGCTCCAAAATCCCAGCCAAAGCCGAGAAATCACAATCTTCCGCAGGGCAGGGCTCGTGCTGCTGCAAATGCCTCTTCATATCCTGACTAGTGGCCAATTCCATTCCGCAGTTGTGGCAGTGCTCGGGACGAGGTGGTGAATTGTATACGGGAGGCGAATCGGCTATTACCTACTAATTACGGTGAAACACATTTCAATGGTTTTTTTCTAAAAACAAGATCCTACCTGTGGAGTTTCTGCACCTTCCCTTTCCCTTAGGAACTTCGCTGGCACTGTGCTGCCCCGCACGCCGTACATGGGCGGCGGCTGTTTTCCTCGTGGCAGCAAAGTCATGCCACAAGGCGTCAGATAATGCAATGTCGTCTTGCTGACATCTTTATGGGATTTGTTAAAGTTTGGCGACGGCAACACAAATTTGGGTGCGCTTTTTTCTTCCATTCTCGAAAAATGTGCGCGTTCAGTGTGTTTAACTCTTTTAGGGATGGTAGACTATCGATGGTTTACAGTGTAGCCCTTTACACTAGTTCAGTTCTTTGTAAACTAGCTCAGCTCGTTTTTAACATGGTTTGTACTACTAAGGCCATTAGCACTTGATTCAAACATCTCAATGAATCATTCCAAATTATTTTGTAAACGAAAAGTTTTTCAAATCACAAATTACACTACTACACAATTACTACTCAATTTTAATAAGTAACTGAGAGTCAGTTATCCCCTCTTTGAATTCACTAAGATTGACGGACTAATTGAAGGTATTCAAAATGAGTTAGTAGTCAGCCAACTATAAGACAATTGTTTTTCTGAATTAGTTATATCATTAAGCATAGCATACTTTAAAGAGCATTTATCAAAAGGTCTGAATGTCAAAACTACACAAATCATATGAAAATCGAGTGGTTTTTGGGTTGGAATCGGTTAGTGGCAAACACAAGAATTTATTATTTACTGTAGAGCAAAACTCCATATCGTACTTTTCCTAGAAAAATATTACCAATGTAATGGTAGACTCTTGCTTTTGAGAATTATTTAATACGCTTTAGAGTCAATAAGCTTAAAAATCAGAGGCTATTATGGGTGGGGAATTTATAAGAAGTTCTAAACGTTTTTCTAGATGATTTAGTCCACTTTTCTGCCCATTTTGGGTGTCAGTCGCACTAAACCCAACCATATAACAGAAGAAATCGCAAAGCAGATGGTCAAATTTCTGTGGTTAATCATTTTTGTTGAACCGAACCGATATTTTAGGTTCGGAACAGGTTCCGGTTCAGCTTTTATTTCTAAAAAGGTTCGGTTCAATTTAAAATTAAATCCGTAATTCCGGAAAAATGTGACTGCAAAAATGATTTTAAGTTTTTTTCAATACAAATTTTTATATAAAATTATGAAAAAAATTTATTGTTTAAAATGACGATTATTTCTCACATATGAGCATGAGAAAGCATACATACTGACTCATAGATCATATTTATATACAAAAAAATCGAAATCGGTCTTTGGGTCCAAAAGTTATTTGAGTTTAATTAATTTTAAATTTGAAAAATGAAAATTTTTGATCATTTTTTTTAAATTTTTATTTCAAAAATTTTTAAAAATTAAAAAAATATAAATGAGACGTATTTTTATACTCTGTACCGAAGGTACATAGAGTATTATAAGTTTGTGCAAAAGTATGTAACAGGCAGAAGGAAGCATCTCCGACCCCATAAAAAATATATATTCTTGATCAGCATCAACAGCCGAGTCGATATAGCCATGTCCGTCTGTCCGTCTGTCCGTCCGTCCGTCTGTCTGTCCGTATGAACGCACAGATCTCAGAGATGGTAAGAGATAGAGGTTTGGCATGTATGGGACATATGCTTCTTATGTCTGTAGGCAGATCAAGTTTATTTTAAATTTTGGCCACGCCCCCTCCCGCCCTCGCAATTTAGAAAAAACGTCATATCTCCCACAGTTTTGAAGATAGATGGCTTGTTCCTTCTGGACATATTTAGTTATTAGGATAACTTATCGATCCGCCAAAGGAATGAAGAAGATCGGATGAACGGTTTTCGAGTTATGATCAAAAGACAAATTTTCTTGGTACAGAGAATGTTATAGTCGGGCTTGACCGACTTTCTTTCTTGTTCTTTATAAAAATTGTAAATAAAAATGTATTCCGATTTTAAATTTCCGGCTCAAAAAGTTGTATTCTGGTACCTCCCCCTTTCATATAGGACCTATCGTTAAGAAAATTTTGTATAATATATTTGTAATTTTCGATCTCAGCTTGAAATTTAATGCTAATTTTCTTGGAAATTTATTACCGAAAAAGATTCAGCACAATATTTTGTGCAGTGCCCATTTACTTTGGCTTACTAAGATGAAAATTTAAATGCAAAGTCCGCTGCCTAGTTATAAGACAAGCCCATTGTCAAAAAACTGCTTTATTATGATTTTTTTAAATACTTTACTTAAAATTTTTCAAGCGGTTTGATTTCGTAAAGAACTTATAAGTCAGTGAGTGCTACTGGTTCTCCACAGCTATCGATATCGACATATCGATACTTGCACACCTCTATCGCCATGCAAAAACACAAAAGAAAGTTGTTAAACGGTGCAATTCAATTAAAGGAAACCAATCAACTTAATACTTTTGTTATAAACATAGTTAAGAACAAAGCAAAATACTCAACTCGGCTATAAAATGCAGAGTGTGTTGAATACGGTTAAGGGCACTGCTCTGAATGTCGCCGAATATCTGACGCCCGTATTAAAAGTAAGAACTGTGTTGTTGCTGGCGTCACGCATGCATACATTCATAAACATATTTAGAGATGACCAGATCTTCAATGTGAACACTGAACAGTGATGTGATGTGATTATGGGCATAAACCAAATAAACATTTTATTGCATTGCACTTATGACCAAATAAGGCACTGAAAAATAATAAACTTAATAATTTGGACGTCATATATTTATAATAAAAAGTGGTATATGGTGGAAGATAGATCTAGAACTGGCACTTCCCGAAAAACTTTCTAACAACTCATGTGTTTCCATTAATATGAAGCAATGAAACGAATTTTGTTTTATCCATTTTGTGAATTACAATTCAGCACTGGGGTTCAAGGGAAAATAACCTTATTTCAAATCGTGTGTCGAAAGATCCGAAAACAGCTTTCTGGTACAATTGGAACCGTTGAATTCGCTTCGGAATAAATTCCTGTTCCAATCCGAACCAATTATTTTCGGATCTTTTCAGTCTTTTCGGATCCAAGAACAAAAATTCCTAAATAAATCCATTTATCAATATTGCAAATATTTTAGAACTGTCCTGTCCAATGTATTCTGCTTTTAAATCGAAAACTGTGACCAAGTCACTGCCATTAATGCTCATCTCTCAATCAAATCAAATCAATCTAATCAACTTTTTTCTCCCCGAAGGAATCGAAATTTCGTGAGACTGGCGTCCTGACCCCTGAGGAATTTGTTGCTGCGGGCGACCATTTGGTTCATCATTGTCCCACCTGGCAATGGGCTGCGGGCGATGAAACCAAAACAAAACCCTACTTGCCCAAAGGTAACTATCGCCAGTTACAAACCAAAGCAAATTCAACTAATTACCCGAACTGCAGATAAACAATTTTTGATAACTCGCAATGTGCCGTGCTATCGACGCTGCAAACAAATGGAATATGTGGGCGAGGAGACGCTAGTGGAGGAAGAATCCGGCGATGGTGGTTGGGTGGAGACGCATCAATTGAATGATGATGGCACCACGCCATTGGATGAGAAAATCTCTGAGCTGACCATGGACGAGACAAAGGTAAGGCTTGAAGCAAAGAATCTAAGAATGGGCCTCTTTTGAACGCTTCCTTCTTTTCAGGACGAAATGCAAACGCCAGAGAGCGACAAGCCAGGTACTGGCGCCGCATCTGCTCCTGATATGGAAGATGTCGATGATGATGAGGACGATGACGAGGCCATTGATATGGATGATTTTGAGGAGAGTGGCATGCTGGAGCTGGTTGATCCAGCGGTGGCCACAACCACTCGCAAAGTTGACGCGGATACGAATAAGCCCAGTGGCAATTCAGCTGGTGGCTCGACGTCCGCGGAAGCTAGCGGAGGAGACTCTGTGCTTCATACGCGCACCTATGACTTGCATATTAGCTATGACAAATATTATCAAACGCCACGTCTCTGGGTGGTGGGCTACGACGAGCAGCGCAAACCCTTGACAGTGGAGCAAATGTACGAAGATGTCTCACAGGATCATGCAAAGAAGACTGTCACCATGGAATCGCACCCACACTTACCGGGGCCCAATATGGCGTCAGTGCATCCATGCCGACATGCTGATATTATGAAAAAGATTATTCAGACTGTGGAAGAGGGTGGGGGCGAATTGGGAGTGCATTTATATTTGATTATATTTTTGAAGTTTGTCCAAACGGTTATACCCACAATTGAATACGATTTTACGCAGAATTTTAACATGTCCTAAAAAACAATACGAAATTCATAAAATACGCTTGAGACTCATTGAGACGCTGCAATATACGAAAAAAGTAATATTTGAATTATAATTAAATAAAGCAAGGAACAGCACAACTAAGGCCCTTTGATTACGCATCCCATAGCACAGCTTTAACTTTAATGGGCCGAAAGTCACTTAAATAATATAGAGCAACTTTTGGACAATTGGAGACCTTATTTATTGTTTTTTGTTGAACGCTTGAACTTTGGGTTCAGTTTGAGGCCTTGTTAACTGAGAGGTGTCGTTGGAACTGTCCAAAGAAATGGTAACATTATTCGTATATTTTCGAATATTTAATGAGAGCGGAAAAAATAACAAAATATTGAATCTTTTTTAAAATTAAATCTAAAAAAAAAATAAAATACTCAAAGTTATGAAAGGGCAAGATTGTGAAAGATAAAAGAGCGAAAGCCTTCATCGGAAATGTTACCCGTGAGAAGAGGAACAATCTTATTGTAATCCCTAAGTAGAATGCGAAACGGGCAATTGGAAGCATGTCAAGAAGAAACCAAAAAGAAGCCTCAAGGGCATAAAGTTCCGTTTTTGTTTTGATGGGACATTAAAGTTCACACACCCAAGCAGGTACTCTGAGTCAATATTACCCTTTATAAACTTGTGCAGAAACATATACCCAACAGAGTCTATTCTAGAGTGGGTAAGTCTATGAGCTGCAGTCTGGATATATTGGAAGGAAGCCTCAATTGTGGTTTTCAAAACAAGTTGTGAAGGGCCAACAAAAGAAACTCCTCGTGTAGGGATCATTACACTCCTTTGGCCCAGCGTTTAATAAAACCTAGCAAACCCTTGGCTTTAATCACAGAGGAATGATGAAGATGGGATGAATGGTTGTCGAGTTATGATCAAAAGACTGTTCGCTGCTGCAGCGCAATAGCAGCGCTGCTTTCAGCTGCTAATGCAGCATCAAAATTTTTGCTGAGAGTATAATTTCGATGGTACAGAGTGTGTTATAGACCGGCTCGACCGACTTGTTTTTCATCAATACTTTTTTTTTTTTTTGGGTTAGAAAAGTGTCATTTATTAACTAGCCTTCTGGTACCATTTTTGGCCGCTTATACTAGTGTGAAGTGTTCGGTATTAGCAGTACTTGGCAGTGTCTATTTGGGCTTACCGATCATTTTCATCAATACTGGCTCTTTGGCTGGATAAAATAACTTAAAAGTAGAAAAAGCGCGCTCGACTGATACATATGTTGCAGGAACATCTAATAAAGCAAATGCGAAATCTTGAAGTTTTTTACTATGATAGACTTCACAATCCATTCAAACATTTGAACTTTGAGTCAAACTTTGAATTTCTTCAAAAGGAGCAATGAAATCGCTTACCAATTTTGGATTTGTCACATTTTTATTATTTTGTAGCAGTGCTGGGAAAGCTGATTAGTTTTAGTTCAGTTTTTTTAGTTATGTATTTAGTTTTTCAAGCTAGAAACAACTAATTGATCTAAATAGTTGAACTTTCAATTACCATTAAGTCCTGTTGAAATTCGCTTACATTTTTGCTCAACTATTTTTAAGTCAATTGAATTTTAATTTAAGTTATTTAATTGGCTTAAAGCTTGAGTTTTCAACTAATTCTATATTTTAATGGGAAAATTCAATTATAATTCAATTGACTTGAAAAAATGAGCTAAAATATAAACAAATTTCAACAGGATTCAATTTTAATTGAAGCATAAATATTTTATGGGAAACAAATTGTAATGAGCATTCCCAGCTCTGTTTTCTAGCTCCTTAGCTAAAGATTTCATTTCATCATCTTCAAGAAGATGAACATGGTAAAGAATCATTTATGCCTTTGCCCATTTATTCCTTTTGACGATTACACAATTCAGCATTGTGTTGCTTTGCAAGCTGTTTTTGTTCTAAGGTCACAAATATTTGGTTTCTTAGATCTAAAAACACAGATGTTAGAATTGGGTCTGAACTTCAGATATGAGATATTACAGTATTCTGCATAAGATTCAGAACTTGGGTGTGACAAGTGTACCAAGGATTGCTGGGAAGGAGTTGAGCTTCTTGTAATTTTACAGATGGTTTGGAAATTGGATTTGGACCTGTATTTTTACTTTAATATAAGCTAAAAAAATGTCAAAGAAATATTTTTTTGAACCGAACCCTTTTCACAATTGTTTTGCTCCGGTTCGTGTTCAAGTTCGGTTCCGACTCCGAACTATTACCAGAATGGTTTATAGACTTAGAAAATTCAGGAAATTTAAGGCCAATCTTTATTTTTTGCCGATCTTTATAAAACGGTTTTCGTAAGCTGCAATTTTCTAAGGCTTAAATAAGCTGGGAGCGTATTTTTACCCGCGGATGGGGCAAAAAAGTAAATCTCTGCTTTAAATGTAAGTATGTGAGATTCGGTCTATAGGTAAACATAAATATGTCCAGCGAAATGCGCCCCCAGATCGAAAAGGAAAAACTGATACTGATATCCCCGGGTTTTATGCTAGCAAAATATATAAATATTTTAATAACTTTAACAAATAATTTATTTATTTAGTAAATGAAAAAAAAAACGAGAATGCTAAGCTAACTTCGTCTGTGCCGAAGTTTTTATACCATTGCAAGTGCTCGCTTAAATATTTTCAAAAATAATTTTATCCCACATCGACCCATTTTCCGACCGATCGTTCGTATTTGTAGAATTGGGTGAAAGCATGTGAAACAAAGTTTTTTATACCCGTTACTCGTAGAGTAAAAAGGGTATACTAAAGTCGTGCAAATGTATGTAACAGGCAGAAGGAAACATCTCCGATATCATAAAGTATATGAATTCTTTATCAGCATCAACAGCCGAGTCGATATAGCCATGTCCGTCTGTCCGTCCGTCTGTATGAACACCTAGAGTACAGAGATTAGAAGAGCTAGAGCAACTAAATTTTAGATGTAAGCTAGAATTGTCTGCAGGCACGCAATAAAAAATGTTGAATATCTCCTACAATTTGTAAGCTATCGAGATCAGATTTTGCAGTATAGTGCATGTGGCCAATATGTACAATCTCACGCATTTTTATAAAGATCGGATAATAAATGGCAGAGTTAAAAAAACGTTGCATACTTATCTGAGCCGCATGAGGTTATTAAACACTAATTGCCTTGAGTAAGGCGTACTAAGGCGGGGTTTTGGAAAATTCTACCCGGAAAAGCCGGAAAAGCGTCGGAAAAGTTTGTATGGGGAAAATTTTATTTTTAATCCGAATGACTTGAAACTCGGTTTGTAAGCAAAGTATGCGAAATAATTAGACACGTGTTTTCCCGATTTTGGAAAATCCACCCACAAGGAAAATTGCTGGAAAATTCGATGTGCAAAAACCTATTTTTCACCCGATTGACTTGAAATTCGGTTTGTAAGGATAGTAAGTGATATAAATTGAGATGTCATTTTCTGATGTTGGAAAATTTGACCGTTAGGTCGGAAAATTCCACGAAAATTCTGCATGCTAAATAACTATAATTCATCCGATTGGCTTGAAATTCGGTTTGTAAGGAAAGTAAGTGATATAAATTAAGATGTCATTTTCCGTTGTTGGAAAATTTGACAGTTAGGTCGGAAAATTCCCGGAAAATTCTGCATGCTAACAAACTATATTTCATCCGATTGACTTAAAATTCGGTTAGTAAGGACAGTAAGTGAAGTAAATTGAGATGTCATTTTCCGATGTTGGAAAATTTGACCATTGGGCCGGGAAATTCCCGCAAAAGCGTCAGAAAAGTTTGTATGGGGAAAATTTTATTTGACATCCGATTGACTTGGAACTCGGTTTGTAAGCAAAGTATGCAAAATAATTGGACACGTGTTTTCCCGATTTCGGAAAATCCGCCCACAAGGAAAATTCCCGAGAAAATTCGATTTGCAAAAATCTATTTTTCATCCGATTGACTTAAAATTCGGTTTGTAAGGAAAGTAAGTGATATAAATTAAGATGTAATTTTCCGATGTTGGAAAATTTTACCGTTAGGTCGGAAAATTCCCGGAAAATTCTGCATGCTAACAAACTATATTTCATCCGATTGACTTTAAATTCGGTTTGTAAGGAAAGTAAGTGATATAAATTGAGATGTCATTTTCCGATGTGGGAAAATTTGACAGGCCCTACCCCCAAAAGCGTCGGAAAAGTTTGTATGGGGAAAATTTTATTTTTCATCCGATTGACTTGAAACTCGGTTTGTCAGTAAAGTATGCGAAATAATTGGACACGTGTTTTCCCGATTTTTAAAAATCCACCCACAAGGAAAATTGCCGGAAAATTCGATCTGCTAAAATGAATTTTTCCCCCGATTGACTTAAAATTCAGTTAGTAAGGATAGTAAGTGAAGTAAATTGAGATGTCATTTTCCGATGTTGGAAAATTTGACCATATGGCCGGAAAATTCACGCAAAAGCGTCGGAAAAGTTTGTATGGAGAAAATTTTATTTTTGATCCGAATGGCTTGAAACTCGTTTTGTAAGCAAAGTATGCGAAATAATTGGACACGTGTTTTCCCTATATCGAAAAATCCGCCCACAAGAAAAATTCCCGGGAAAATTTGATATGCAAAAATCAATTTTTCAGCCAATTTACTTAAAATTCGGTTTGTAAGGAAAGTAATTGAAATAAATTGACATGCCATTTTCCGACGTTGGAAAATTTGACAGTAGAGTAGAAAAATTCACGGAAAAGTCTGCAAGCTAAGTAACTATAATTAACTAGATTGAATTGAAATTCGGTTTGAAAGAATAGTAAGTGAAGTTTCATCCGGTTGACTTGAAACTCATTTTGTAGGGATGGTTAGTAAGATAAATTGAGATACCAGTTTGCGATGTCGAAAATTCGACAGTAGGCTCGGAAAACTCTAGGAAAATTATGCATCCGAAAAAACAATTTTCCAACCGATTGACTTGAAACTCGGTTTGTAAGGACCATAAAAAAAATTAATTTATAATGTGATCTTCCGTTTTTTGGAAATTTGGCCATAGGGTCGGAAAACTTCCGGAAACTCCGAATGCAATAACCGATCATCCGATTGACTAAGTTTGTAAGGATAGTATAAGAAATAGCGATAACGATAACGAAAATTATAACGATATCGGTAACAGTAACGGTAACGAAAACAATGACGATATTGAAAATTGAACAACGACTGTTGTTTCGACAAATTCAGCACCAAGGGTAGAAAATTGGTGGTCAAGACTGTATAAAAGTTTAGTTTCCAGCGAAAAGCTCCAAACGAATTTTATGAGCTACATTCAAAAAAAAAGTACGGAATACGTGACTTTAAATATTTTTAAATTCAACCCACAAAGTTAAAAAATATGCGTAAAGTTGTTTTATGCAACTCTTTTGATCTTCATTTGATCAGCTCCATTTTGGAAGCATCACATTAAAAAAATTTTACCAGCAGCGAGCGAAGCCGCTGGTAAATAAAGCTAGTACCATATAGTTGTCTGATTTTCATCAAACTTGGCAGAATAATAAAAAAGAATAGAAAACCTATAAATACAAAGAGGTTTCTTCTTAACAAGGTTTCTTACTAAAGCTAGTTTTCCTACCGATTGTTCCTATGGGAGCTATGAGATATAGTCATCCGATCCGGTCGGTTCTGACATAATAGTAGCGTGCAGCAAAAAGAAGACTCTGTGCAAAATTTCAGCCTGATAGCCCTAAAACTGAGGGACTAGTTCGTGTAGAAACAGACAGACAGACGGACGGACAACGCTCAATCGACTTAGCTCGCCACCCTGATCAAGAATATATATAGTTTATTGGGTCGGAAATGAATATAATACCCTTTGCAAGGGTATAAAATGTAAATTCACCATCCATCGTCGTCAGCTTTGAAGTAACTAACCATAAACAAATATATTTTCTTTTCTCTAGTGCGAACATTAAAAACACACAAGCCAAGAGATTGAGAGCAGCTCTGCTTTGACCCCTTGGACTGTGTAAAAGCCAAAATAGATTTATGTTTACCTTGAGAATGTGTACATTTGCTGCTGAGCTACTGCTACTTAAGCCTGATGACCCAAGGATTAATACACATGCCGATGCTTCGTTTTATAATTACTTTTTATTTCACGTTTTTTGTTTTTTTTTTTTTGTTGGTTGGTTGGTTGCATCTCTGAGATGAAATTTATGTTAACATAATAATAAACATAATAAATCAATTAATTAATTAATTATGCATGTAGTTTTTAGGTAGTTTTGTTTCTAGTTAAATGATTTTTGTTGTTGTTTTTTTTTTTGCATTTTCAACAGTTTTTCAAACTTAAAGTGTGTGTGTGTTGTTGCTTGCATTACATTAATTTAACTGTTAATCCTTTCGTTCTTTTTTTTGTTAATTTTTTTTCTCTTTGTAATATATATGTATATATATATATTTTTTTGTTTATATATAGATTTGCTTAATAATTAAAATCACTTTTCATTTGCAATAACAGGTTCACATCGTAATCAATCATTTTACAATAAACATGCCTAACACTCCTTGTATATATATATGTATGTATATGCCCTATGTGTATATAACTCTGTAACATCTGTTGACGTTAGACGTCCGACTTGCCCCATATACATATATATATAACCTGCCTAAATCTATCTTCTCGAACTCCACTTGCTCCTTGCCATACATCCTTTAACCGTTTGTTGTTGTTGTGTTTTTTTTTACAGAAGATATACATACAGACGACATGCTAGAAACCTAAATACATATTACATACATACCTAGGCAAACCTATTTTCTATATATATATATATATAGATAGAGATGTATAATTATGTATATATATATATATATGTACGTGTATATAGAGATATACCCATTATAATTATTTATGCACTTTAAACACATTTTTTTTCGTTTTTGTTGGTGGTTGGGGAAATAACATTCATAAAATTTAACTTTGCTGCCGTTTGGAAATTGCCATATGTGTGAAATTTTTTAAATATGTGAGTGAGTTTTCAAATTTGTTCTTTTGGTTTAATTTTTATAAGGTACATTTTGTTTAAGCGCAATGCCTGGGTCTACAAAATTGAGGACTGGGTGAATTTGTATGCTTCTGAGAACTCGGTTTACGCGGAATACGGACTTTCCATACTTACGGTTACTACTCTCAGTTGTGTTTCTAAAACATCGATAGTAAATGGATTTTTCTAGTTTTCTCAATGAAGTCCTTAAAGTTATGCAACTATTTAGTTCGAAATCCGAAAACCATAATTAGTTTTAGTTTTTGGGAACAGTCTTAAAGATGATTCCCAAAAATCTATATATGTATTTCTATTTTTGTTAAGATTGTTTTATGTTTTGTTAACTAATAACATCGGGGAATTCCATGGTTAATTTTATGTTACAGAAAGAAACTTTCAACGAAAATGTGTGGATTTTATGTGTCTGCTGTCCTGAGCTAAGATACTGCCTTTACCTTATTACTAGAACTGTAAGATAACATTCAACTCATATGTTTACTCAGCTCAGCACACATAAAAAAAAGAAAAAATTGAAGCAAAACCTAAGTCGGTCTGTGCATAACAGAAATGTGAACATTGGCTCTGTGGTTGAGCCAATATCAATTAGCTGTCTGACTGTAATCAATTAACAGGAGAATCCTATTTCATCGCTAGTAAAAAAGCAAAATGCAGAAACGGAAAGCTTTAAGGATTCTTCTCAATGTTGTGGAGAATAACATAGCTACTCCAAAGGCAGTCAAAATACTGCAAATGAAATATCAAAATTCCTAATCCTTTTGTTCGTAGGTCAACCAATTCCTATATACAACTTCGATTCGTATTCAAGCATTATGAAAAAAATGTTCGGGGACTAAAGCCATTTCCGAAATTTACACTGCTGCTGGGCAAGACGTCGAAGTCAGAAAGCATTCCACAAACATTGGATATATTTTTCATAGACTTCTCTTATTTTTATGTGGAAAGTTATCTCATTAAATTAATTTTCTCTGATTTCGACAAAGTTTTATTCCAAGACTAACTAAAAATCGTTTAAGTACAAAAAAATTTAAGACATTTGGAATATTGTTTTGTATTTTAATAAAATTAAAGTGAACAAATCGTGGGCTTAAACCAAAACCAAAACCTTTTTACAAAAATCTCTGAACTCGTTCTATATGGTTTTTTGAAATTTTTTCGAAAATTGTAAGACTTGTCTAGTTGGGCGGGCAAAGACAACTGGATGCTTAACGGTCAATCAAGTGAATGGCAAGGTGAAAATTTGCACACAGCCCAGGGCTGCAAATCAGTTTTGCACCGAACCTGGAATTCCGACATTCAATTTACTGGAAACCGAACCTTGAACTAAACCTTTTAAGGTATAAAAGCTGAGCCTGAACCTGTTAAGAACATAAAATTTTGGTTCGGTTCGAGGAATAAAAAGCCTAGCAACTTCTTCTGTTATCCTGAGAGTCTTACAATCGGTAGGAAAAGTGTATTAGAATTTTTAGTGTTTCCTCTATTTTTTAAGATCCTTTTCTCCAAGGCTTATAAAATGTTTCACAATGTAAGAAGTACGAAAAATGTAGACTACGAAAATAAATTGCACTTGATAGTAAATTAATTTTTTTCAAATCACTTTCGACCCACAATCAACACAATTCTCAGTTATTAGGTCGATTGCTATGTAACCTTGTACAAAGTATGGCTTAAGGCAAAATTCCAACCAAAACCTTCACTCAAAAACCCTAAATCTCATATTTCCGATCCTTAAGCATTGATTCATTTTGATATTTCCGACCCTTAAGCATTGATTCATTTTGATTCGAACCCGCAATCTGGGGTCCTCAAATTTTGTTGGGCTAGCAGCCCTGACACAGACAGCTCACAAATGCAAAATCGAAGGTCCACATTGATGACATTCACTTCCATGGCCGTTACGCATCTGGTTTTTCTAAGTTCTTCGTTCGAAAACTTTCGAGTCGTAGAAAAAGACAGATTCTACCTCGTTATATGGCTTAAAAAGTGAGACAACCTCGCGAAAAAATGTCTTATATACTTGATGTTCGAGTTCTAATGAAGGCTAAAAACTAGAGTAATTAAAAGATCACAAATCACATATTTCTGGCATTTAAGCATTTCAATAATCAAAATTTGTAGTCCTCTGCAACCTTCTCTTGCCTTCTATATGAAAAGTTGTCTTAGACCAATTTTTTCATGGATTCTCAATCAAAAATACAACATGCTTCATTAGCTTTGAGTTAAGATGCTAATTCTCCGAGATGAAAGACCTACTAATCATTCCATTTCAAATTCTTAACATTAAAAGCGACCCTTTTTTTCGCCAACAGCGTAGAAAGACGAAAGCCGTGCTTTCAAGGTAGATTTCATCCTTTCGTGTTTTATAATTTGCAAGTTGGCAGCCACGAACACGCATAAAATTAGATAATACAACTCGAACACTTCAGAGATGCGTCGTGCGTGCCCATTTTTGAATGGAAAAAGTGCAAATAGAGACCGTTCCTGTGTGGGAGTCTATTGATTTAAGCAGAATTGTTTCAGAATCGTAGTTTAAAAAGATTTAAGGAGTGTTTAAAGAGCGCTCAGCGAGATTTACTGGGCTTGAAGTTGTCTTTGCTTCAAACAGGAATCCTGTTTTCACTGATTATTTATTAATTGTGTTGTTAAGAACCTTGAAAGGTAAGACACAAAAAAGACAAGAGCTTTAAAATCTGTTATCGGATTTCTGGTGTAATGCTTAAGATTCGAAGCATTTGTTTATATATTGGAATTAAGAAAATAAAGAAATCTAAACAATGTACTCGGCTTAACAGATCAAACGACCAAGCCGAGCTTCTTTAAAGATTTTCTTGATTTCTTAAAAGGATCTTGCTGAAGGAAGATAGGTGTTGAAGGGCAAGTGTAAGAACAAAAGCTTTGGATCTAGGATCAGCTAGCAACTGTGTTCCGGTAGGGTCTGTATCCAGCACTCTGGAATTTCTATTTCGTCACAATATATATATACAAATAGAAACACTTTGGCTTTGCTTTGATGTTCATGAGCTGTTTGAAAGTATTTCTAGTTATAGAAAGTATTCTGACGAAATCAAAATTCGGGAGGGATGCTGGATACCGACCCAAAAAATCAACTTTCAGGCTCTTTAAAAAAATCAGGTCCGTTTCGAGAGAATAACAATGGTCGAAAAAAAACCACAAGGACTCTTTTTAACTGAAGAAATATTTCTGTTTCCAGGACGTTCCTCAATTTTGGACTCAGGCATCAGGTTTCATTTGGATTAATATATTTGTATTTTTCTGCTTTTTATAAGATATTTCGTTTTTGTATGTTTTCTCTTTAATCATTTGTATTTACCCTTTTTTGTTGTTGTTTTCTTGTTTTTCTTCTGATTTAGCATTTTTGAACTTGGTTTTTGGTTGCACAAAAAATATATATATTATTATGTATATTTTATATGTAGAATGCGCGTACATATTCGGTTTCGCTTTTGCTTTTTACACACAATTTCAAACTTGCAGCTTAACGTAGTTAAATATAGTATGTATTTATATAGATCGATATTTGCCATATAATTATTTAAACATGTTTTATCTAGAGAATTTCCTTCTCTCTGCATTTTGTTGTTTTCTTGTAGGTAGTTGTTTGCATTGTTTTCTTTTGTTTTGTTTTCTTTCTTTTTTTAACACTTACTTAGAACTTAGAAGAATTAGAAATTAAGATAATCTTTTTTACATACAGAATCGTAGATTATTTATATTTCATAATGAACACCTAAAATTTGCTTTTGCTTTTGTTTTCTTGTTGTTGTTTTACTATGCAAGACACTTGGCTTCACGAATACACAGAGAAACAGACAATGGTTAAACAATTAGTGAAACGGAAAGTCGCAAATTTGTTGAAATTAATAAAAATACTAGTTAAAAAGTTGTAGGACGCTTCAAAACGACGCCGATTCACATAAAAATACATATAGTTATAGTTTACATACATATATATAAAAATAAAACACTTTTGTTGATTCTCTCCTATCCATTATACATACATACACATACATACATCGTACACTTACTAACTGTTGTTTGTTTAGTGTTTACAAAAATAAATTTAAGACCGAACTAATTAATTAGTGTAAAGCTAACATAATAATAATTAACATTGAATCAACAAATGTGTGTGTGTGTGTGATTGTGGTTGTGTTGGTGTGATAGTTGGTGGTGTATTGGTGGTAGTGGTGTTGGTGGTAGTGATGATGCATTTTCCATTTAGCTTCGCATAGCAATTTCAACTGCGGTGTTTGCCCTGCCATCTCCTTCGTGTTGGATTATTTACAGTTACATTCAAATTTGTTTAAGTATATTCATAACTCCTCCAGACGCTGCCTCCCCCTGCTGGCCTTACACCTTGCGCTTGGCATGCAGCATCTCCATAAGCAGCGTCTGTGTGGGTGCACTACCCGCGCAATGCTTCGAGTAGAGATGCTCCTCGCCTCGTGCGGCCATGGCATGGATTTCTGGTAGTATGTTCACTAGCCTACTGAATTTGTCCTGAAAGATATGAGCAAATAAGAAAAGTGGGTTGACATTTGAAAAGAGTTGCTTGGAAATATGAATTACAAAGATTGGAAAAACGTTGTGGTATATTTCTAAATGTGGCTAACATAATTTTATTGAGGCTGCCCCTGCAGAATGCTGCTTAAAACAAACTGAGAGCCAGTGAGATAAACTGAACCAGACAAATATAATACCTTTCTAGCGCATAACAAGTCTGCTTTAGACTTAAGAAATTGAACCCGCACTTCCACGACTGCAAATTACTGTCACAGCCGCATTTTAATGCCCGGCATTTAAAATTTACCCACCCACTTAATACTATTTTTGTCAAACAATTCTGAATAATCGAAAGTAATATGACAAACGATGTAGCATGCTGATATCAGCCGTAAAAGCGGCAGGGGGATCACAATTCTTTTTCGTAGAAATTCACAAAACCAACCGCCGAATCCATTCTATCAATGAATACAAACTTACAGTTCATCAATAGTCTCTTCATATCTGCGAGAAAACGTTGACCGAAAAGTGACAGCGGATTTTGGATATTTTCAAACCGAAATTAATTCTAGGAGACTAGGCCAAATGTGTTTTGTTTTTTTCAGATTTCAGAAAAGGTATCTTCATTTGCCAGAATTTCGTATAGTTTTGTAAGCAATTCACAAAGTCGCGGTTTCGGTTTATAAACCGCCGGTTTAAGTTGTTTAATGGTTTTTGAAGTTAACTGAAGCGCGGCTTAAGGTTCGGTTCAGAGGTTCACTATTTATACCCTTACAAAGGGTATAACAATTTTGCCCAAAAGTTTGCAACGCAAAGAAATATTCATTTCCGACCCAATAAACTATATATATTCTTGATCAGGGTGACGAGCTGAGTCGATTGGACTTTGTCCGTCCGTCTGTCTGTCTGTTTCTACGCAAACTAATCTCTCAGTTGGAAGCTATTGAGCTGAAATTTTGGCACAGAGTCTTCTTTTTGCTGCACGCTATTATTAGGTCGGAACCGACGGGATCGGATGACTATATCTCATAGCTCCCATAGGAACAAACGGTCGGAAAACTAGTTTTAGTGAGAAAAACTTTTTTCTTTTCAATGGAAACGTCTCCAAACTTTGTAATCGTAGGTTTTCTATGTTTTTTTATAAGTCCATCAAGTTTTATAAAAATCGGACAACTATATGGTATAGCTGCCATACTAAAGATAGGCCTGAAAAACAGTCTTAGTTAGAAAAACTTTTTTGTTTTTAATAGTAGCGTCCTACAATTTTGTATTTGTTTGTTTCACATATTTTCAGATAATTTTAAAATTTTTTGGCCAAATCGGATTACTATATAATATAGCTCCCATACTAACGATTGGAGTGGGAAAAAGATTATTTTCGAAAATATTTAATAAATAAATCATTTTTTAATAAATATTTAGCACTTCCAAGAGTATAAATACTTCGGCACAGACGAAGTTAGCTTAGTTTTCTAATTCTGTTTCGTATTCGATTTTCTGAGTAATTTAATTTTTGACACATTTGAAAACATTTGATATCTCTATAATCTTTACCCTATATTTTGTCTTAGTCCAAAATGATTTCGAAATTAGTATATTAATCGCTTGGATTGCTTGCCATCAGGACATGAACAGCAAAGCTATGTCGGATTGGTGAATCGAATGAAAGAAATTCTACCTTGCTTCTAACAAACAATTAATGGAGTTTCGGAATAAAATCTCTTGACTAAACTTTAATCAATCTGAGGAAGTACGATAGCATATTGAAATTGCCGTCCCACAGAAAAAAGAAGACATATACAAATCAATTAACAATTTCCAAGAAGAAATGCAGTCTGATGGCAAGTATATAAGAAGGACGATGGGTTATTTCAGGAGATGTGCGGGATCACATGTTATAAAATGGCAGAAAAAGTGAACCGAACCGAACCATTTTTCTATTTGGTTTTCGGTTCGGTGTAGCAATATCAAAGGGACGTCGGTTCCGTTATGAACTAGAATTAGCGGTTCGGTTTTGCTTTGATTCGGTTCGAACCGGTTTGCATCCCTGCTTAATTTATTACATTTTTTATTAATTCCTGCTTTCGCTCTCGTATTTCCTAACTGATTTTATTTTGAATTTGAGCAAACCTTTTAATAACTTTCCAATCTATATGTGAAACTCGAAAATATGTCACGGTCTTGATCCAAAACGATTTCACTTCGAATTTAGTACACGAGTCTATTGGATTATGAGCCACCTGGGCATGAACGGCAACGAAGTGTAGGATTGATGAATCCAAGGAAGAAATGCAGTCTTATGACAACAATTAATGCTGAAAGACTATATCAATCCGACATAGCTTAGGACTTTGAATCTTAATTTAAACGTTATGCGGACAGATCATATCTTGTGGTATCGATTAAAATTTCCGAAATTGTTAATATTATTGTCTGTTAGGTTAGGTTAGGTTCAGCATCGGTTCGGTTCAACATCTGGAATAACCCTGTCTAAAATTCCCCTTATTTGGTCCTCGGAAATCGTTTCTTAATATAACAACGAAACGCCAACTCTTGTCTTCTTGCAAGAACAATAATCGCTGCTAGGAGAAGAATAGTGTTTTGTCTGTTTTTCAATATAAGCTCGCTTTTCCTTTCCAGATTTACTTAGTTCTTTAATGATCACAAGGAATTATCACCATCAGCTATTGCATTTTCGTGGCAACTTTTCTTCTGATGCAGTTGAAAACTCTGCGAAGTTTTGAATCTTTGTTAACCATTGCACCGAGCCAGTCCTGGACTTTACCATAGTCACAATCACTTTTGCCTAATCGCATGCCATTTGATCGATTTGCATCTCTGTTTTCCACAAACACCCGTCGAGACTACAACCAGGTTCTCAAGTTTCCAACATTAACTTTAAATCCAACTTACATTAACTGAGGGATAACACGTCAGCGTGTAGTCCAGTAATGCTGCCTGGACATTATCGTGTCCCTCGGAGACGGTTTTCTTGTTGACAATTCCTCGTACATCTAAAAAACAGGCAACGAATTATGAAATTTAATCATTTTTACACATTTTGAATCGAATTCCCCGACTAAACTTACTGGGATTCAACAGGATTAGGAATTTCATGCATACATAATCGCCCATATCGAACTTCAGATCCTGCAACTTATTTTGCAGCTCATTGAAATAGTCACCCAGTTGGGGAACGCCCAGCAGGCCAAGACTCATGAGATTGAAAACCTGACCATTATTCAGTTGCGTCTCATCGGGCAGGCCATTATGGATGCGATGGTGCAGATGATCGAGGACGAGCATATCGGACCAGGAGTGTTGCAGTAGCTTCATTTGATCATCCACCTGGTGGCAAGGAGAGTCGAGGAAATACAAATTAATACATCAATTACTGAATTTAAGTGGGAATTTGGGTTTGTAATAGATACATTTTGGTGGGTCTAATGGATAAGGCCTAGCTTGGGAGGCTGGGATTACAACATGTGCTCTGTCCCTCCCTCTCTCTCTCTCTCTGTCTGTCTACGGCGCTTGTCTCTTTTTGGTGCCCCAATGCGCGTTGGTATGGGTGAGATGACGACGACTCGCTCAGTTGCGTCATTTGAATGAGAGTGAGTCGCTGGCGACGCTGACGACGGCGTCGACGGTGTCTGACTGGTTCAGCTTTGCTTGCTAAGTAGGTCAGACACACCAAATGAAATCGAAATTCAATGCAGATTTGAACACACACTCGCATCAGCGGCGACGGCGGCAGCGACGCCGCTTGGTTTACATAACATGCCGCTCAGACTTGGCCCCTAGCTTGAAAACTGGTTTCTGGCTTTGAGCACTATGTGATGGTGGTTTGGTTTGGTTTTGGCTTTGGTTGCTTTTGGCTGGGGTTTTTGTTTTGGGGGCATACCTTCAAATCCTTAAAGAAGACGGTGTTTCTTGCCCAATCGACTTGCGAGAACAAATTCTGATCGAGCACTTTGCACATTAGCTCAAAGAGATCCACTTCGACTTGATTGTAGGTCTGTTTCTGCAGCAAGGCAAACAGTTGCGTTTGCCATTCCCGATCATCGATCGATTGCACAAACTCACGTATCATGGGGGAGACTCTGTTGTTGTGGAAAAGGAGAATTAGTTGAGGTCTTGCACATTTAATTTGAAAACTCACCTCAGGGGCTCTATGAGCGCATCGGCTGTGCTCGATGGATGGGTACCAGAGTCGAAGCTTTTTTTTTATCGAGAAAGAAAAGAAAAGCAGAGAAAATGAGAATGATAGGCAGAGATTTCATTGAGAATCAATTCGACTCGGGCCAAGGCAAATTTGCACCCCTTCAAATTGAAACCTCTTGTGGAATTAAATTTTTGGTACGTTTTTCGAATTATTGGTTTGTTGCTCATTTTTGGTTGGACGGGTAAATACCACAATTTCGATTCGGCCGTATTCTGCAGAGATCCAATTCCAGGTTCATGACAATTGCTGCCATTTCCGCCGCCGCCGCCTCCTCCCCCGCCGGCTCCACTGCGTTGCAGGCCGTCGCCAGAATTATTGCCACCGCCGCCGCCGCCCGCATTATTGCCTCCTCCGCCGCCAGCTCCGGTGCCGCTGCCTGTACTGCTACTATTCTGATTATTACTGCCGCCGTTGCCCGCAGAGTTGCCGCCAGTGATGCCACCAACATTGCCAGCATTCATGGGCGTGGTTATCACACCGCCTGTGCTTACGTTCACCTGACCCAAGGCAATGGCTATGGGGCTGGGCGATGAGTCGGGCGATTGCGTGAGTGAGGATACCTAAAAGCAAAAAGGGAAAGAATTCATATAAATAACATGAAAAAACTCAGTAATGATCAGTGATAAATAGAACTACAGGGTGCGCCATATAAAGTGTCGGTATGGCAACACTGAATAATATAAAAACAAACAACCGATTGCTATATGTTGATCTTGTTCCTTTAATTTGGTCCTGTACAATTTATTTCGACTACTTTTTGAACACAACATCAATCAAGTGGCCGCCTTTATTGGCCACAACAAAATGTGCCCTTTTTGCGGCATTTTGGTTTTGGCGCAAACGCCGGCCCAAACAGTCACTTTTTGGTCGTGTAAAGGTATTTCATGGATGCGGTGTGGATTTTCCGTGCCCCATATGCGACAATTTTGCTTATTAACACCACCAGAAAGCGTGAAATGGGCCTCATCGGTCATCAAAATTTTTTTTTCAAAAACCTGGTTCAGTGTCGGCGTCGGCGTAGTGAACAGCGCGCCACTATTTCGGCACGTTGTTTAGGTTTGAAGCGTTCCATGGTCAAAATTGTACTAGATTGATGTTTCCAAAACATGTCTAACAAAAGCAATCGGTTGGTAAATGTCAAAGTTATTCAGTGTTGCCATACCGACACTTTATATGGCGCACCATGTATAATTTAGTTTCGAAAGTCGAGTTTGGTTCTTCGGTTTCAGCAACAAAAAATTTAGACATTCTAAGATCTGAAACACAGAGATTTGGTAAAATCTGTTGTTCGATGCTGGGTTACAGTGTTTCAGCATCTCCTAGAAACAGGATGGACGAAATCCAAACTAAACAGTTCAAATATATCAAATACCCCCAATCCAGGCTCAAACTTAAAACTATCTATACGTTTAAATATTTAGAAATGTAGAAAAATGATTGTTAATATACTGCAAATTAATTGCTAATTTCAAGCAATTACAATCGTTATCCTGTATTCCAGTAGAGATCACGTGTGTGAAAATCTGTTAGCCTTCATGTTTCATCTGATTATTGTCAAGGGATGCGAACCGATCGAGATGCTTGATAAAGTTTTTAAGTCGGTTCGGTTTGTAGAATGGCTTTTGAATGAAACTAAATTCTGGTTTCGGCTCGTTTTAGTAGTTTACTCTCCGTACTCAAGCATTGCACGAACATTCTAGTTTAAAATGTCGTAAAAACATTTATAAGACTTCATATCGGGAAATCAATCAGAATCATATTTCGGTTCTGATTCTAATGTATTCTGGTATTCGGTTGCGTATTGGTTCCTGGATTTGTATTTCTGCATCCAGGTAGTTACCGGTTTATACCAGTAACAGCATATATTTTACGCATTTGCAAATTCACCAAATGGACTAGATTTGATTGCTAAGTTTGAGCATGAGCTATGAATCTGCCTAAAATCCATTTGGAAACATGAGAAACGGAATTTTTAGAAAGTGGGGTGATCGTATTTCTTCCAACCGATTCAATGATCTGATAGATCATCTGGAATCTGATAAAACCTTGCTAGAGGTCAGCACAGTCCTGCTTAATGTTTTGTTAAAATACTGAACTATTTGTAATGTCTTTTCGCTCAAATACACTACACGAAAATAAAAACAATCGCGTCAATTAAAGCCGGCCCTGCCAGACTTCGATATACCCGTTGCTCTGGGGAATTAGTGTTTAATAAGCATTCCCTATGTAAATAAACAGATCATTAACATTAATTCGAATATTTCAACATAATGCAAGCCAACAGCGCGTTCGGCTCAGACAAGTATGCAACGTTTTTATAACCTTTATAACACTGCCGTTTATAATCCGATCCCTATGAAAATTTCAGAGATTGTAGTTATTGGGCACATACGCTACACTGCAAAATATGAACTTGATATCTACAAAATTGCTTGGAGTTATTCAACATTTTTTTTTTGTATGCCAAAATTTTAAATAAACTTGACCTTAGTGCAGACAATAGAAGCATACGTTTAAAAATTGAATCTTCTAGTCTTTGAGATCTAGGTGTTTCTTCTGACAGACATCGCTATATCGACTCGGCTATTGATGCTGAACAAGAATATTTATAGTTAGTGGGGTCGGAGATGCTTAATTCTGCCAGTTACATACATTTGCATGATTTTAGTACACCCTTTTTTATTCTACGAGTAACGGGTAGTGATTTTATTCTGGTGAAATTTTAAGTACGTTTAATCTTGAATTGATCCGAAACGAGATTGTCTTAACTACGCATAGTATATTTTGACCTTATGGACTTTAAAAAAACGATTTATGGACTAAAGAGCATTGCAAAAAATTTGGACAATGTTAAAGATTTCCCAAATAATAAACATACAAAGTCAGTGTATATGTATGAACAGACGTCGTCTCCACTTTCAAACTTCTTTAAACCAAAATCTTTTTAGTTCAAGGAATGGCATTGTTTTATTCTCATTATAAAACTAAGAAAATGTCGTACAAGAATTAACTATTTTAAAAAGACTTGAGTTTTATATATTAAGTTTAAACAAATGTATGTAACAGCCAGAAGAGGCCAACTTCGACTTTGAGTATATATTCCATTATTAACCATTAGCAAGAATTGGAAATGCAATAATATCAACTCTTTTTGGGATTCCCCGAATTAGATCAAACAAAAAGGGAGCAAAACGGAGTATTTAAGTTAAGTGATATTAAACTTCAAGAACAATTTTTGAAGAACTCAAAAACATGATTTGAGTCTAAATCGTTCCCCTTATAAGAACACTTTATAACTACAGGACAAACAAGCATGAAAGTCCAACGAAAGTGTATGCTCAGTGAGAATTTTGGTGCTGAATGCAGTGCTGCTACACAGAAAAAAAAGGATCGAAAAAAGATCCATTTGGGAAGGATATGTCCTTAATATCCTTTTAATCATCCAAAGGTGCTGAAAAATTATCCAAAGGATGATCCTTTTTCATATCCTTTGGATGATTTTCAGCTCCTTTGGATGATTAAAAGGATATTTAAGACATAACGTTATAAAATGGATACGGGAAATCATCCAATGTATATTTTTTCATATCCTTTGTTTTCTCTGTGCAGTGCTTTGCTGCAGCGTACATTCGTTTATGTCCAGAAGGTACGAACCTTCCATCTAGAAAATTGTGAAAGATGCAAATATAACAAGAAAGAAAGTCGGTCAAGCCCGACTATAACATACTCTGTACCAAGAAAATTTGTCTTTTGATCATAACTCGAAAACCGTTCATTTGATCTTCTTCATTCCTTTGGCGGATCGATAAGTTATCCTAATAACTAAATATGTCCAGAAGGAACGAACCATCTACCTTTAAAACAGTGGGAGATATGACGTTTTTTCTAAATTGCGGGGGCGGGAAGGGGCGTGGCCAAAATTGAAAATAAACTCGATCTGCCTGCAGACATAAGAAGCATATGTCCCATACATGTCAATCCTCTATCTCTTACCATCTCTGAGATCTGTGCGTTCATACGGACAGACAGACGGACAGACGGACGGACAGACGGACATGGCTATATCGACTCGGCTGTTGATGCTGATCAAGAATATATATACTTTATGGGGTCGGAGATGCTTACTTCTGGATGTTACATACTTTTGCACAAACTTATAATACTCTGTGTACCTACGGTACAGAGTATAAAAAGCATATAAGCGGAAAACAGAACGATCCATCAACATTTGACAGGGATGTGGTTATCTTAAGTTTTTCAGTAAATCAAAAAAAATGTCTGTCGATCTTTTTTGGAAGGGCGTAACACGATAACAGCGAATTACACCATCTCACGCATTTGTACCTATTCGTTTAAATGGCTACTTTTACTTTAGTGTGTGTTGGTTGAGTAAAGTTGAATTAAGCTCATGTCAAGCACTTTTCTTATTTTCAGTTGAAGCGAAGTTATTTGCCGAGCGAGCATTTATCACTTTATATGGCAATCAGATTTGTATGTCACACCAATTAAGTTTGTTTTTAACGGTCATCTTCCTTACCTGAGGTATTTGTATTTCTTGCTTAATGTTCATATTTGGATATGCTTGCTGATAGCCAGGCGAGAGGGGCGTCGGTTTAATATCCGTGCCCATGGAACTGCGCAACGCTTGTAGTGCCAATTGTCGTTGTCTCATCACTTGCAGTTTTCGCGCCCGATCCCGCTTGTACATCGGTCCAAACTTATTTCGTCCGCCACGCATTCGATCCGCACGAACAGCTGAAAAAGATTAATGAAATTAGTCAATTTAATAACAATGGTAGATGGTATGGCATCTTGCGTAAGAGCTCTCAGTTAGCAAAACTGACATGAGAGATCAGAAGTTCATTAATTATTTTGGACTATATTCAATGAATATAAAAACTTTCGTTATATTTATCAAAAAATGCACTTCTTTAAGTCCTTACTTTTCTGGCTACTTTGAGAATCTAATTTTAAGAATATTTTCTTATTCTTCTTCTTTATGGTAGTATTTATATATATACATATATATTGTTTTTTCTATTTATTTTTCAACTTTTGGTTTTGCTTTTCCTAGTTTGAACCCCCATGTATTCACCAAACTTGTTTTAAAATTAAACCAAGCGTCCTTAGAAATAACCTTGACCTTATTGGTAGACATTAAAGACCAATTGTTTATTATTTAACAGAACAGAAATGGCATGGGCTATGATGCTGGTGGTTATTTCTCAGGAAGTTTTTCTTTCAAACAGCCCAAATAAACTACAAAGAATTCTCATGTTGTATAGTTGCCTGTTTTAGAGACGCTAAGGACCAAACTCGGAGTCATTTGAAATCATTTAAGCAGCGCCCATCAATAGCTAAGCGTAAGGCTGCAAGCCTTTACAACTCAGCAGAAGGTTCAGTAAGGAGTTACTTGATTTCCTGAAAATTTTGGACTATATTTTTGGTAAATTTTGAATAACGTTAACATTGGATAGACCGCATTTCTAGTTGTGAGCTTTCAAACCTCACAGCCCGCGTCTCCCAGTCCCAATAATTGGAAGGTAACCAATTTGATGAATTTCGAAACTGATGGCCAATCAACTACTGGAACAACATATTTCTATTATGATTAAAAAATGTGTAAAATATATTTCTGATCCACACTCTTTCCAATATAGGAAGCTGCTGAAATATTCATGCATATTTTTAATTGCTTCTTCCTTTTGTGCACTCGATCTTTATTATTCATTCTCCCATTTCTATGATTCGGCCTTCTACAGTTTGCTTCGCAATTTTGCATTTAGTTTATTTGTAATTTTAAAACAAAATTTTGTATAAAAACCCAAACATGAATTGAATCCAAAAAACAAGACCATAAGAATCTAACATGACAAAAACAAAGAGCTCACCCACATACACATTCTCGCACACTTACAAATATATTGCGCATACGCCGCATGAAAACAAAAACTATATTATACGTATACCTAACAGAAACACAGAAACAAACTAACTGAAACGCAATAAAAATGCGCTTCTTATGGCGCAGCACAAAAACTGCAGAATGAATGAAGTAGAGAGGGGGCGAGTGGGGTGGTGGTACTAGTTGGAGAGACAACTGGACTATAGGGGGTGGTTTGGCAGTGCAACAGCGTCGGCAGCAGCACCAGCAGCAGCAGCAGTAGGTTGATTAGGAGACGCAATTTCCAGTTGGCTGAGAGGGGTGGCAGGGTAACCGGCAGGTGGCGACCATAAAATATGCATTTGAAATGCAATTTTTTTTTCTTGCACCGAACAAGTAACTGTAATTTAGGTCAAGCGTATTGTTTACAAATAATCAACGCACATGTGTTGGTAAGTAAAACGCGCGCGTGTGTGTGCTCGAGAGAGCTCTTGTATTTGCGTCGGCTCTCAAACGATTGGCTGCGCTCTCTCTTTGGGGCTCTCTGCTCATTATGCTGCTGCTGCCACTGCCGCTGCTTGGCAACTTCGAAAAGAGCTTTCTATTACGACATTTCTCTCGCACACACACTGAAAGAGGCGCTCGCTGCTTTGCCCATTAGACAACTTTGTTGAGTGGAGTAGGTCAAGGACAGTGTGTGTGAAAACTGGGACAGCATGAACATTGTTGTTGCCATCCACAACACACAAACTCTCCCAAAACACTCTCACTCTCTTCTTTTGTGTGTTTGGAAAGTTGTTTGTGTTTGCGGGCAAATTTACTTACAACACATTGGCTTTATTTTTTTTTACTTTCCGGTGCTTTGGGGGATTAAGACAATTTATGTTGGGCAAGTCAGAAAAAAAGCATATTTTTTTATGATGCAAATCAATTTTGGTAGGAATTCCCTAAGGGAAAATTAATTATCATATTAAGCTCGCTTAACTCCTCCAAATGGTCTCTTACATAATTAACCCCCCTTTTTTTTACATATGTATTTAACTTTTTTGCTTTCAAAATTTTCATGGTGTTAGTTTAAAGAAGAGTTTCGTTTCTCACACTCACAACTTTGGATAGGAAATCGATAAATGTGACCCCTGTTACTGGGCGGCGCGTTATTTTTAAGTCAACATTTAGGTCAATGGTGCGTATGAGTAATTTTTTGTTGTCTTTTCAGTTTGAATAATCTTGTTTGGCTAATAAAAATGGGATAAGAAAGAGGATGTCACAAATTAATGTTTATGTGTTTTATTTCTTTTCAAAATATAAATATATCAATCGGATATTATATTTCGTATACGCCGTGTTGTACTGAAGTTATTCAAAATTAACATTAGACATGTTTATTCGAGTTCGAACAGAAGGATACGGCAAAGAAAAATTCAATTCATGTCGGAATTGTTTTAAATTTAAATTTTAAATTCACTCACTGTGTAAAAAAAATTAATTTCTGGTAATTCATGAGCTTGAGCTTCTAAGCCGACTTTTTTGAAGAATTTAATATTTGGAAAAATTATCATAAAAATAAATTTAAAACACTTCAAAATTTCGGACTACATGCACTAATTCCGTTAGTTATCTTTTCAATAATTCGATGCAACACAATAGTTGAATAAGTGTAAAAAAAAACTCCTATTATTTTATTAGGACACGAATAGCGTATCTATCTGATATCGTGCATTTTCGTGAGTGTCAGATTACCATCTAAGAAACACGAATCAACCTACTTAAGCAAAGAGTTAAAAAAAAAATAAGTCATTCATCATCTTCTGTTAGAGCTTTTCACTGAGAAGTTCGAAGATAATGGAAAAATACCAAGTACTTTCAATTTAAAAACGACTACATCTCTTAATTCAAATCTAAAGCGAATTGTCGCTTAATATATAACTAACCCATATTAAAATATAAAAACAATTTTAACAACTGGTTTTCAGCATTTTTTCAATCAAACACTAAATTTTGAATAAAGTTATTTTGCAACTATAAAAAATGCATATAAGGTTTGGTTAGGAGATTTGATCGTCAATCCAATTTCAAAACTTAAGTTAGGGTTTGTTTTCGGCCTTGGATTGTAAAATATTTTTATATATATTTTTTAACGATATTTTCGGAAATATTCCCCATAGGAAAGAGGTTGATAAAGTTAGGTTTGGACCAGGTTGAGCCGAACCTGTTTGAAACCTTTATTCTTATTCTTTATTTTACTGTCTAAAGATTTTGTAATATCTGTTCTCAAAATCTGTAGAAAAGTAAAATGACTCTAAGGCCATTTTATTTGGACATATCATATCATAACATATCAGCAAAGTAAACCGTTAAAAATGTATTTTGTTTGATCTAAAATAGTTTAACTATTTCTCGATATCGGTCTAATACATTTCAATTTAAGCTTTACACTTAAATATTTAGAAATAAAGAATTAAATTGTGAATATTCTTTGGTAAATTTCGCTCTATTACAACTTGAAACACATGGACCGAACCAAGGTTCGAAATAAAACCTTTGGACATTAAGCTTGAATTTAAATTTGCTTACAAAAACCATTACTTAATATTGTTTTAAACATGCAATTCCGCATAATTTTTTCTGCTTTGCATACAAAAAATATTAGCCGGCTCTTGTGGGTTACGGTTCTAGATTGATTTCAAGCCTCACAATGTTGCGGTTTCCGCTTTGTTTGAGATTGTGTGAGTTAAAAATTATAGTCTTTATTGTATTCAAGCGCTCTTTTATTTTGAATATTTTTTGAAAGTTGACTAGACTAGAACTAGATTTTACTTTAATTTCTAGAAGGTTCGGTTCAGAACTTCAAACTTATGGTTAAGCTGGAGGTTCGGTACGTGTAACCGTTTATTAAAGCTTTGAACCCAAGGTATTGGTTCAAATTTTGGAGTTCAGTTTAAAATTTTTGTGTATTATAAAAATCTTATAAGTAAATCATTCGAATTAACATACTTTAGGGGGCGGGAATAAGAGTATGTGGCTAATTCCAATTTTAAGTACCAGACTGGTTTACACTGAGCACATCTAACATCCAACATCCAAAATCATGAGTCAAATTTGTCATGCTTGTAGCATATTTCTATAAGACACTGGTCCACTTGATAATTTGACAAAACAAGAACTTTAAAATGTTGGGATGGCAAATTGTTATTAAGCATTTTCAATCAGGATGTGGGATGTTAGGAATGTGCTCACATGATTATTGTAGTGTCTCTCCAAATTTCGAAGGCGGATGAAGGGTTAAACCATGAGTTTAGCACCCCACCTGCTAGCTAACTTTCCCAACTACAAACTAGTTCGCATTGCAAGTACAAAATACGAAAGAAACGAAACAAAACATCGAACGAAACGTTTTCTATACTATTGAAGTTGGATACTTTAATGGTTTAGAACCAGTTTCGAAACGGTTTAAAAGTAGCTTACAGCCATATCGCAGAAGTTATTTAAGGTATGAACCAGAAATTTGGTGTGTATATCGGGTTTCGAACAGGTTCAACAGTGGTTCAGAGCCATATCTCAGAAGCTAATTAGACAAAGATCCTGAAATCTTGTGCGTGTAAGGGAAACGCTATTTAAAACTAGGTTTGACATAAAAGAAATAACTTTTTTTGAAGCGCACCTACTTACAGAAAAGGTTCTGTTCAGGTTCGGGTGGTGCTTAATTGGAATATTACGGTTGCAAATATTCTTAGCGACTCTAACTCAACTACAGTGTGCGAGGTACCTACTACCTTTAAAGCAATATGGCGAGAACTGGGATAATAGTTAGGAGAATTTTCCTTACTGCGTTATACTTGATTGTGCTCAGTTTAACCTCAAAAAAAAATAAACAAAATATAAATCTTTCCAATATTGATTCAAACATAAAGTAAGTATCATCTGAAACAGAACTCAATAATTTTTTGTATGTTATTTATTGTCAATGCTTTCATGTTTAAATTGAGTTTGATTTTCTAATTAGTGTGATGCGTTGAATAACATACGTTTAAGCTCTTAGAGTCGACTTCTCATCTTCTATATAGCCGTATCTATATCAATTAAAATTTAAAGTTTGTTTATCTGACACATATCAGCTATTTCTTCGACTTGTTTATAATGCGGGCCAAACAATTTTAAATCTTCGCATGATTGTAGTTTTTTCACAACTGTTTTCCGAAATCAGCAGTGACGGATTTTCAATTTTTGTAAAAACTTTGCAATTTAAAATGGGTTTTTTAACCAAATTGGTGTTCAAATCCCAAAGATTTAGATTAAATTAAAATGGAAGCATGGATGTAATTATCCGATTTTTTTTTAAATTTCTGAAACTCCTATTTTCTTTTTGTTAGTTCAAAGTGTAATTCCATGTGCATGCATAGGGAAAGGATACAGTGAACAGAATCAAGAATAGAAGGCATTTTGTGTGCTTCAGGGTTGTGGGTTGAACAAAAAGAAAAAAACACCAGCAGCAGCTGTTTCATGGACAATAAATAGTTAATTTTCTTGGTCCGCTACCTTCTACAATTCCTTAATCACTTCAATCCTGAATAACTCCTAAAATGTCACAATACCTTTAAATCCCAAATAAGACCAAACAAAAAAAAAAAAACCATTACCACATTTTGTATTTTTTGTTTCATTTTTGTCCCCAATCTCCCTCTCCAAATCTCAATTTGTAATACGCTTAGTGTAATTCAAAATCCCTATTGTTCCACTCTGCTCACATTCGTTGGTCGTAATCCAAAACCCAACTAAGCAACAACAACAAGCCATATGGCCATATGAGTCATTGGGCGCTTAAGCCCAAAGGCAAGCTCGATTTTTCAAGTCACCAAAACCAAAACCAAAAAACTAAAACTAAAACTGACGAAAGCGTTAAGAGGTTTCAACACACAATCACACTGACAGCACACAAACACACTCACACGGAGTGGGAGACTAAAACGGAAGGACGGAACGGTACGAAACGAGGCGAAAATGTTCGTAATAATTCAGTGAGTATTAAAAATACAACAAGAAAAAATATCGTATAAAAACGCACACACCAAGTCCTCTCTACATGTTGCATTGATTACACACAAACACACGGACACACACAGCCACAGCTAAACACTGCCACACTTATGTATATCACGTGCACTTATACACAGACACTTTGGAATCTAGGTCATGAGCGCAAGAGATGGCACTATGGGCCAAGTACACAAAAGCGGAAGTGAGATGGCAATACACTGATATACAAACGTACGTAAAACTTGTGTGTGTGTGAGTGTGTTTGACATGAGAGCGGCAATGGCGCTCGCGCCCGCTGAGTTTGAATGTTTGTTTGTGTTTGTGAGTTGGCAAAACAGAAACCCAAAAACCGAATCGAATGCTCGTAAATTTGAGGGAAATTGGTATTTTTTTTTGGTTGTCATGTGCTTGCAAAAAAACGGAAGCATAATAATCCAATATCAAATTGCTAACAAAATTGATTTTAGGCATCATCACAGGAAAAGGCGATTGCAGAAATATGCAAAAAATATGTTGAACAACAAAAGGTTTAGGAGGATGAGCTTCTAGGTTTAAAGGATACTCAGTTGTTATTCATTTGAACAGCCTAAAAGTGCCTAACTAAGCTTCTTTCACTTTTTTGTAGGACCCACAATTAAAAACCCAACTTTACGGTAAAAACAGATTCATTAGTTTTGAATTAGATATTAATATAATTAATTTCTTGATATTAAAATATCATTGTTTATATCCAAACTATTATAATTTATAAAACAAACACATCCGATTCATTTGTTGTATATATTAAGGATAACTACACAGAGAAAAAATGATCCATTTGGTATGTATATTTATAAGTATTCTTTTTATGAGATTAAAATATCCATTTTTCATATTCTTTCAGTTCCGATGGTTGAAAATCTAGATTAATTTGACACTAAATAGATATTTTAATATCCACAAGAGAATATTAATGTATATCCATTCCAAATAGATACCAAAATCAGCCAAGGGATCGTATTTTTTGTGTTGGTGTGTGTGGGTGAAAACGTTGTCTTAAGTGCCTTAACTTCCCATTGCTACCATTATAGATTCGAATTAATATGCCCAATTTAATATGAGAAAGAATGTTCCACATTTAATATGAATAAAATTCTATAAAAACATACAAACGACAGACGAGCTGATTTTGATGTGAGTGAACTTTTTTATGTTCAAAAGAAATTAAAGAAAAAAAAAAGTTTTTAATATGATTTAAATCGATTTGAATCCATATTTTTCTTTAAAAGGCTTTGAAAAATTGGGTCTATTACTCATGGCTGCAAGCGTCTGAATTACTTGAGCAAATTCTGTACGGGGTTTGGTTCTCTAAACCGTTTGTTAACTTAGAAAAAAAATGGTTTATATTTGAAATTGGTTTATGGATTCTTAGATTGTTGCGACATTGTTTTCGGTACAAAATTACAACACAATTTTGTTGAAAAGCCTAATACGCAGAACGTTAATCAATATCCCAATAGACCCCATTGTTGGTATAAAATAAAAGTTCAAAGTTCTATTACACAAAAAATAAAGATCTATTTCGAAATATATAGTTCCTTGAATGATGAATAATTTAAATTTAATAAACATCTAAATTATTTTTAAAGATCACAACGTTCTTTTCTTATCAACGCACATATCTCAGAGATGGTAAGAGATAGAGGTTTGGCATGTATGGGACATAAACTTCTTATACTTGCAGGCAGATCAAGTTTATTTTCAATTTTTTCCACGCCCCCTCCCACGCCCGCAATTTAGAAAAAACGTCATATCTCCCACAGTTTTGAAGATAAATGGTTCGTACCTTCTGGACATTTTTAGTAATCAGGACTATTTACCGATTCGCCGAAGGATTGGAAAAGATCGGATGAACGGTAGTCGGTTTATAAGGAAAACAAAAATGATGCTTGGTGGTAGCGACCGCAACGGCGTTTGGCGGCACTTCACACACCTTAACACAATCTTTGGGAGGTACTGAGTGTATAATAGTCGGTCTTGATCGACTTCGGAATTATTTATCTTAATTTTAGTCCATTATGTGACGAAAAACTTCTTAAAAATCGGAAGCTCGATTTTGATTTTAGACCCATGGTTTCTTGGGCAAACCTTCTTAGAATTCATCGTAGTTTACGATTTTGACAACCGCTTGGTGCATTTTTTTAAGCCCATACAAATTGACCCACTCTAATATACATATTTTGAAAAGTCTGATTAAAGTTATTTTGCGAACCAAAGCTTTTTCCAAGCAGAGAGGTTCTGGCTCTAGCCACAGTTCGAGAGGAAAGTAATTGGTAAGGTTCGGTTCCGATTTTAGTTTGATGGATTCATGGCTTGCTGCCTTGCCATCACTTTACACCTGAGTTTGGGGTGAAACAACAAAAAAGCAGTGGGTTCTATCCGAAAAAAGTCCTTTCAACCCTTTTCCTTCGATGCACTATGATTATAAGCATAATATTATCTACACTGATTATCTTAAAACGGCAATAGACAGTAAAAATTTGACAGCATTTTGGAGGGTTTAAGGGGTTGATCCAAACGAGCATTAAAGAGATGAAAGTCAAGCACCGCTACTCAGCAACGCAAAAGATGGCAAGTTTAGACATGAAGGCAAGAAGCTGTTTATTATTTATAAATAAAGATGAGTGTTTTTCCTACCATACCTTTATCGCTTGAGTACACCCCCTAAGGACTGGTTTCTGCTACCAAATGGTAGCAATGGTTACAGATTTGCCTTTAGTGAAGAGATAGAAATCGGAAACTTTTCATAAAAACAGTCTTTAGAAGCTTAAGAACATCATTTAGAAGAAGTGTATCAAGCGAAAGGCTAAAGCTATGTAGAATCATAAGGCCGACTAGATTGGCACTGCCTTACGCCTTTTTTTGTATCAGAATGTTTTAATATACAAAAAAAAAGAGCAGGAAATAATAAAATATCCATTCTAAATGGTTTCTTCTGTGTTATTCAATAAAACTTATTGCCGTTTTCTAATCTACTACATAGAGCTAACTGTCGCATAAACCTATAAATAACAGAGCAAATTCTTAGTTTATCTGACACATAGCAGCTATGTAGAAGATGAGAAATCGGTCCTTAGAGTATTAACTAATCTTTGATTGATTTTAGTACTTTAAATTGGCATGTTGGGGCTCAAATAGACAACATTTTTCTTTTTGAAATTTGTTACGCTAGAAATTCCATAGAATCAGCCACATCTCTATATTAATCCTTTACTAAGGGGTAAATAGATGTGAGAAATAAGGTGGCATTATTTCGATCGAACCGTTTTTGCTGACGCTCCAGCCTATTCACATACTTTGAATTGGAATGATTCATAGAATAAGATAAAATTGCGATTGATACTTCCAAGCATTATATACTTTTTTGGAAGGTAATACTTAGGCACCTTTAATTTAGAGTTAAGCCTCAGCCCTTAATCCAAGGGTCCATGCTGTCGTTTCCAAGTATCCTGAGTTTCCTTCTACTCATAGTGTGACCATATGACAGAAGGTCTTTCTTACTCTTTTTCGTATCTATAATTTTTTTCTGGCCTCTTTCCAGAAGTGATACGTGTGATGCTTGTAGTTACGCTTTTGTGTGATGCTTCTGGTTAGCCATAGGCAAGCAAAGGAAAGGAAAGGAGCTAGCAAAATTGGTCCTAATCTGGCCAAATTGCCCGCAGACTCATTTACAACTATATTCCGGAGTATAAGTATTCAAGCCAGGTGAATACTGCAGTGTCGAGCGATCTCGTTGAGTGATAGGAGACATTCAGCGAATGTCTTAGCATCAGCTGTGCACTTAAAGTGCATCTAGTCTGCCCGAGACTGAGACTGTTTATAGTTTGGTACTCAATTACCCATACCAAATCTACAAAAATTAGAAATTACTTCAAATTGCATTATACCAATTTGTGTCTGGCTTATGGGTCGTATGAGAAATTTTGTTGATTGATGAATAATCTGAAGAATACATCTCAAATTAGTTTAAAAAGGAAAGGACGTCTCTACTTGCTTATTATTGCAGAACTAGAAACAATTTGGAAGGAGAAATTTGATTACATTCAAATGCATTTTGAACTGCTCCAACAAAGCCCCTGAATGTTATCAAACTTCAAAATCGTAAAAAAAAAAAACTGCTTCTGACAACCATAATTTTCACACTTTTCACACTTTGCATAATAATTTTACAAGCTTCAGTTTAGTCTTATGGCCCATTTAGGCTGGCACACACACACACACATAACCATGCATGAGGCAAGTGAGCGTTGCAAACACAAATTGCGCGCGCTCATTTGCAAACAAGACATGAAGAAAAAATATTACAAAATTCAAACAATGTTAAAAGAGCGCGTCGCACAAACTGACAAGCACACACACACACACACACACAGTGTTGACGAGCTCAGCTCAGTTTTAGCCGCTCTGCTCTGCTGCTCTTTGCTCTCCCAAAACACGGTCGCCATGCGGCCGCATTTTGTATTTTTGTTTTGTGCTTTGCTTTTGCGGCCCCGACAACTGTCAGCGCCATACGCAGCCACCTACTCCTCCTCATCCTCCTCCTACCCCTTTTCCGTGGAGTACTCTCATTTTGTGTTTTCTTATTTTTAGAGCGCGACTTGTGGGTGAAGCGAGGGCGTGGAATTCTTTTGGGGCCGGTGCATTCTGCACTGGCTCTGACATATAGAACGAAATAGTTGCATATACATATATACATACATCTGTATGTAATGGAAGTACATGGCTGACTATATGTGTACATATATGCAAGTATGTGCATTTATGGCGGGGGGGCTAGAGTAGCACGCGAAAGCAAAAGTTTTTTATTTTCCCAAAATGGTTATCAAAAATTTGAATAATATAATAAAACGTGGAAGTCCTGTATGTATGGAATATAATTATGCAAGAACTCTCTCTAATCAAAAGAGATGGTAGGAAAATAATTGAAAGTTTTCAATTACAATTTGTACAAAAGGAAAAAGACAGTGCACAATGAGTTTGCTTTAAGCCAAGTAAACAACATTTATGACTTTGACAGCAAAGAAACAGCTCAAATTTGCAATGAACTTGGCTTGGAGATGAACCTCCTATCCAAAATGTTTTAAAGTTTCACTTTTTAAAGCGATGCGTAATATTGGTAACCATGTTACACAATTACTTTGAATATTTGGGGATTCAAAGTGTTTTTCAAGGTTTTTTAATCTTTAGATTTGATTTGCAAGTCGGCTGCCTATTTTAAGTTTCATTTGATTTCGTTTCGGAAGCAGATAGGAGGTTACAAGTATAGCTGTAATAAGCCATTTAAGCACAGAAAGTAAATTTTGGGACGATCTCTTCATAGAAACTGATACCGATCCATTTGCTTGTGTTGGTGAGCACTAAAATACTTTAGCAGAGTTACTGTTTTTTCAGTTTCAAATGGAAATTGGAAGCCCACATAAACTCAGTTAAAATCTTTCTTGTTTGGTGTCCTTAAGTTGCAGGTCTATGCCAATAATAGACAATTGCTTTGTTAAGGCTAACATAGCCCCTGCCTTGGAATAAACTTAGCGTGTGATCTAAGCGCTGACCTCAACGAAAATTGGATATATGCACAAAAACCAACAAAGATCCTACCACTAAGTTGTATATTTACTGGATTGAGGGATCTCTTCAACGTCAAATAAAATATAATTGATTAAAGGGAGATAATCTGCATGAGTAGAATTAATATTGCACTGACTTGGGAACTGAGTTCCAGTTAAGATCAATCATGTTCAACCGAAAACCACAAAGCAAATCAACATCATGTCCCAGCAAACATTTTTGAAAATTTTTGATCACATTCGAGTTTTTTGATCGGATTAAAATAGAAATTATACTTTTGTCGGTAGAAAATTGTACCCTATCCCCGACTCTTCTTAAAGAGTCGTTTTAAACCCGTTCTGTGATCAGTTTAGACTCATTTTTGTATCATTTACGAATGTATTATGAGTCGAACTACACGAAATCATATTTTGAGAATATTTATGAGTCATTTTCGAATCTCCTTTAAACGCACATAATATAAATATCTTTTTAGTCAGCAAAAGGGCTTAAAAAGTCTCATCAAGTTGGTTTTCTTCAAATTATCTACCAAATGTTTGATGGAACCCAAGTTCGCAGCGCTACAAAATATGAGTTAGAAAAGAGGCGAGCTTAAGAGCCTTTTAGAGTAAACACATAAATAAGAGGGTTTTCGGAACACTTGTGTCTGAGCATTTTCAGAGTTAAAGTAGGCAAGTGGAACTCAAAAATGTTGTTTTGGTTACTTGCTTTGCTGAAAATAGCGGTCGTTTTAGACGCCCAAAACCCACAGATTAGTTCACTTTCAGCAATTTAATCTGTACTCCAATATAAGTCAGAAAAGAGCCTTCAGGAGGCGATTCAAGTGCCCACAAAGGTAACTTTTAATGTGTTTTTTATGAGGTTTTGGAATGCTTTATTGGAAAACTTACATATTAAGTGCGGACTCTTTTTGTGCACAATTTGACGGCAAATGCTCATAAAAACGTGTTAGGAAAGTGTCAAATTACGCACATATTGCTTGCTGGGACGGGAAATAATCCTATGGATACTTTTTATTTCTAAACTTTCCTTTGGATTTCGTAAAATCCAATTACATTTGGGAAATCCTGTGGAATTTACAAAACCAGAAATATGACTCGAAGGAGGAGGGTTATCCAAATGATTTGCTTAGGGGAAAAGAGCCATGCAGACGTATAAAAATTGACTTGCTTCTGGGCGCCGCCGCGCACAAGGAGACAGAACGACAAATGCAAAACTGTTTAAAATGATGAAAAATAGATGAATGAATTATGTATATAATTAAAACTTGTATTGCTTGGAATTGAATGAAATGGTAAGCAGATGCAATTGGAGATTTAAATCGAAATTCGAACGGTAAACAAGGACAAATGTTGATACAATAAAATGAGTATGATTTCAACAAGACACCCAGCGGCGCACAGCTAAATGTGTTCTGTCGAAAGTATGCATTACGACTGACCGAAAATCAATGAACTACACCTGCTGCTTTTCTATAAGGGGATAGTAAACAGACTGCGAACAATCCGCATTACAATTAAAAAAAAAAGGTCATGCTTATGGCAAAGTAAACCAGACTGTATGGCATTATTTCCATCATACTGAAGGCAAAGTAATCAAGGAGTAATCCATTATGTTATGTCGATTTCCGCCGCTGGACAGTCATTCAAAAGGTGTTGACTATTTCAAAAATAGCTCAAATGAAAATTATTTAGACAATTTTTCTCAATAAAGGATTAGTCAAACGAAACAAAGTTCAGCGACTCCGGAGCTACAAGCTTCTGTTTCATATATGAAGTTGAAATTTTGATCTAAATCTTTTTTAAGATTTTAAGATTTGTGTCAGTTTAATTACAAGTTTTAACTCCACAAACACAAAAAGCTTAATCGGTCTATAAGTTCAAAAGTGCCAAAGTACTTTATATTCAAGATATAAGTCCTGAGTTTAGTTTCCTCATCTGCTTAGCCCGACCTTTGTATCCTTAATGTGATTGCTAAAGTTCTCTTATTTCAGTTAAGCTCAAAAATGCACAATTCACAAAAGTTAACTCTTTACATCCAACAACAAAAAAGAAACAAGCATAAAATGCTGTGAAAACACAGAGAGACAAAAGCAGAATCGTTTGTCTGGCAAAAATACTGTTGACACATCGCCAGCAGCAACACCAACAAAGCTGGCGTCACTGGGACCTACCCAATAATAATAATAATAAAAATAATAATAATAATAAGAAGCAAAAAATACAAAAACAAAAGTACAAACTCATCAACATTTCGAATTTCAGAATCTTGGGATAGGTCTGGAATACAATTTTGTTTACCTTAGTATAAAAAAAAAAACCCACAAACCAAATTGAGGCCACAGAAATGAGAACAAAAACTGATATACAATTTTTGCATTTACATAATAATCTTTGTATAATTACTCACATATGTACCAAAGTATGTACATATATGTGATGTATGTTCGAACATTTGTACGATTGCAAATCGCTGGGGCACTCAAAGTTTCATATTTCGCATTGAACATTTCGAACATTTTGGTTTTTGTTTGCTGCTCGCATTTATAAATAATAAGGAATATCGATTTAATTTCTTTTGCAATTGCAGGGCAGGCGAAAAACTGCCAACAAGGGTGCAGGGAGGGAGGGAGGGGTGGAGGTGCGGAGACCCTGTCATGTACGTCTGTTGTTGTATCGTACATTTGGGGCGTAAAAAAGGGGTCATGGTTGGGGCTGCCAAATAGAGTCAACAAAAGTGGGCATAAATATATTTGCAATGGAGAATGGAAAGTGAGCTGATAAATAATGATTTTTTTTTAAAGTAAGCCCATGCAAACCAAATCAGTTAAGTTTTCTAGTTGCCGTGACTAAATTTCTGAGTGATTTATTTCCATCTTACTCATGTTGAAAAGGTGTGTGGCTTTCAGACCATTGAAATTTATACCAAAAAAAAAAACGACAGTTGATTCATCAAATTTAAATTACTTTAATGAGGGTAGACTTGGCCTCAAATCCAAATTCCTAGAAGTTTCCAGTGCTATGCAAATAGCAAATGAGAAAAACAAGTACCACAACAATGAATTGCATATCAAAAAGCCTTTTGGCCTACACTCAGGGTCAGCACGCAATGTGATAAACAATTTTTTGAGGGTCAATTGGGAAAATACGTGATGCATTGACAACAAATTTTTATGAAACTGAATTAACATATTGTGGCCGGGTGTGGTGCAGTGGGTAGTGTGTGTGTGTCAGCTAAAACTGTTTTTCTCTCTAAATACTTGTACACCACCTATTGGCGAATGGTCTTTCTCAAACTGTTTGCTCCTTTGTAGTTTTGTTTTAGTTTCATTATGGTTTTGAGACCATCCCTTTAATATTCCAAACAGCTAAATAAGTATGTTTCAATAAGTCCACCAATCTATCAAACTATTATTTAAGCTTTAAAACCTACACTTTGCATAGGTAGAAGCATAGAATAGCAATAGTTTATAAATCTGAGGGCTTTCGAACATCAGTCTTATTATCTCATGTGAGTACAGGTCATGAAAAATTTAATTGAGGAAGCTATTGGAAAACGATGGTTTTTGTTATTGCATTGTCATAAAACCAGAGAATTGCATCAAGGTAAAAGATCATAAAGTACCTTCCAGAGCTAGACAAATAGAATTTGAAAAAGAGCTTTAGACCGAATAAGTATCTTTAGGTCCTTTTTTAGGTGATTAGTGGGCTGCTTTTTGGCTTGGGTTTTGCCATATAAAAGGCTTTACTCAAACGTACAAAGTGAATGTGACATAGAATGAGAAACCATTTACAGGTTGAATGTGACATAGAAGGAGAAACCATGTAATACCAAAATGAAAGCTTGATTAGAGTAAGATACGTGCTTTATACGTTAAAATAGTGATTTTTAAAGCACCAACAAGACAATCTTCAGAGCTGAATACAAACAAAGTTTTGTTGAGAGAAAAACAATTCGAATATATAGAAGATATGCATTATTTCGAGATGCAATTTTTCCAGATTAGTTCTATCTTGTTCATGAATTTCAAGGCGACTGCCTCATGTTCCTGTTTTTGCACATCCTGCTAGATTTTACGCATTTGCATAACTCATACTTAAAATGAGCAATAAAAATTTACCAATTCCACCCAGGAAACCCAGCAAAGACAGAAACACGAGAATACGGCCCTAAATGGTTCAGTCTTGTTTCATCAAATCGGGTAATGGTTATATGATAAAGTGACTATCGTTACCAATGTTTAATACCGAGCAGCTGTCTAACATTAGCTAGGCTTAACCTAGAATAGGCACTACCAACCAAATAGAGTTGGGCGCGTGTCGTGTTTTTTTCGTGTCACAGACACGACGTGTTTGTGTTGCAAGATCAGATTTCGTGCGGGCATGTGTGTGTCCGTTTTTAGCAAAAAGACACGACATAAGCCAACACTACTTAACTCTATAGAATGCTCAAAATGTTTCGTGTTATTAGTACAGAGAATCAAAATTTAGTCTTGAATAGATAACCACATTTTGGCAGATTTTTCTAACTAACACATGAACTTTTACCGGTAAAATTTCATGAATTAGATAAAAATCAGGCTAAAGAAATAAACGTGTTTGTCGTGTCGTGTAGTGTTAAGGAAACTGTTGATCGTGCTTGTATTAAGTATTCCATTCGTATTTGAGTAGTGTCGTGTTGAATATATTCGACAGGCTCTCAAATCTACTACCAATAAATGTTATCTAAAGTCTTATAAATGTAATTATAAAGACTTGAGGAAATCACGATATATCGATATTTTTAGAGTCGATATATCAAGTATCGTGAACGTTTTTGTTAACGTTGGCTTATGATATCGATTTTGGATATTTTTAAATATATAGACTGCCCTAGTAAGAGGGGACCTATTAACCTGTGTTCCAATTAGGTTTGCTTAACAGCGTTTCTTACTAAAATAACCAGTGCCACAGCTTGATGAAAAATAACTCGCGCAACATTTGAAAGATCATTTTTAGAAGAATAAGGTGATTCTTTTTATTGCCTCTTTTATGATTATAAAGAGATTACTCTCTTGAATCGAAAATGATTCATGCACATGCTAAATATGTGATTGATTGTAATATGATTTGAAAAAGACTTTCAGATGACTCGAAACTGTTCGAATTAAAAACGACTCTTTACCAAGTGTGGCGGCTAGGGTACCAATTTCTCCCGACAAAATGTCTCGAAAATAACTAATATGATTAAAAATAAAATAGCAGAAAATGTTGGCTGGGAAAATCGAAGCCCTGTATAAGCCATTTGACATACGGATCATATTAAAACCTATTTAGAGTAAGATAATCTATAGTCAAATTTTTCAAGTTTTCAAAAACAATTAAGTATGATTGAAAGACTATGAGAACGATTTATCATCGAAAGTCAAGGAACTCTCAGGCAATGGCCTAATGTGGGGTATTTTATATGTATGGATAGCCATGCGAAGAATAAATTCTCTTGTCATATAAACTTTTTAAGAAGCTCAGAATGCAGTTTCCATCTTAAAAAAATGTAAAAAATTTTAATTGAATCAATTTATTCCATATTTTGGTCTTGGTTGATTAAAGCAATAGTTTAAGACTACAAATAAGTTTTGTATGAACGAATTGGTACTAGTTGTATGATACTAAAGAGCAAAATTCAAATATTGCCTAAGTTAATAATTTAAGTCTGGAGTCTGAAATGGGTGACATTTTCAAGCTATTCTTTATGTGACACAGAAGGCAGTTGGCACCACTTTTTCCAACATTCAATATTTCACCTCGGTCCCTACAAATATTTCTTATTCGTTCAATGGAAAACTCATTCTCTTTCTTCTTTTTCTTTCTTTCAGCAAAGATATGAAGAAATTGTGTTGAAAAGCATCTCAGGCCTCATTGCTACCACCTAATCAAGTTTATAAGGTCATAAAAAAGGACCAAATTGAATTGTGAATCTTATCTAAACCCACTAAAAGATCCTGTGCAAAAATAACCATTCAATGTTGTATGCCAAAATATTTTCAATTTAAATATTTTTAAGAATGAAATTTTGAAATTTAAAATTTCATTTTTAAAAATAATTGCAACCGAATTTATAACATTGCCAAATTACTTGTGCAGAAACTACCTCATTTGCCTACAACCAACTGTCAACCCTAGCCCCAAAAAGATGATAAAATATCAAAACGATAACTTTCCGGTACTCACCCTCCAATTTCATGCCCACTTCCAAGCATTTCTGGAAACGGCAGTAGGGACATCTTTTCCGCTGCGTTTTGTCAATGTGACACGATCGTTCGGCCACACAGGTGTAAACCTTCTTGTTTTGTACCGTACGCTTGAAGAAACCCTTGCAGGATTCGCAGGTAAGCAGGCCATAGTGATAGCCACTGACTTTATCGCCACAGACCGGGCACAGCTCCTCGAAGAGATGCTTAAAATCAATAGCCTCGCCCGAAGAGTGTCCCGATGTGGCGCTAGTGCCGCCATGTGGATGGCCAGAGTTGTTGTTGCCGCCGTTACCACCACCGGGACCGGAATTCTGTGGGCCGCCACCGCTGGACAGGTGGCCGGAATTGTTGTTCTGGCCCGAGGAATTTGTGGCAGGCGGAAGGAGCATGTAGCCACCGGTTGAACTGCCGCCGGAGCTGCCATTCAAAAGATTGCCAGCTCCGCCGCTGCCGCCGCCACCGCCTCCTCCGCCACCGCCACCACTCTGTTGTGAGTGCGAGGAGGTGGTATCTTGATAGCCTGTCGGGAATATATACTGTGAGTCAAAATTGTATATATACGAATAGGATGAGGAATTGAATTGATTGGCATTGTTGGCTATGTTCTGTTGCTGCTGTTGTTGTTGCTGTTGGTAATGTTGCTGCTGCTGCTGTTGCTGGTGATGGGTGTGGTGTGTGGCTCCGCCACCACCAGCACCACCCGTCAGTTGCAACGTATAGGCGCTGTAGTCGTTATCGGAATTCAATCCATCATTATCATTGTTGTTGTTATTGTTGCTGTTCTGTTGCTGCTGCTGATTTGTGGCCAGAGCGGGACTGGAGGGCTGCTGTTGCTGCTGCTCCAGTTGCATGCTAAATGGCGACATATTCAGCGACGAGATGAATTGCACTGTCGCCTGTTGTTGATCCATTTCTAATAACATTTCATGGATTTTTTATTTGGGAGATGTTGTTTGTTGGACGGCACTTAAAATTGTTTTCGATTTGTTGTTTGGTGTTTTTTTTTTGTTGTTGTTGTGGGGGAAGAATTTGTTTTTAAAGTAGGTTGAGATGTTTATACGGTGGTCTGGCCTTTGCTTTTAATTGTTGCTGTTGTTGTTGATAATGTTTAAGCAACATTTTTAAGGCATTTGTAATGGTTAATGTTAATTTTCTTACTGCTTCAAATGGTTTTAATAAATTTTTTAAGTTTTATTCGTTGATTTAGTAAGCCAAAAAAATTTTAGAAATTTCTTTTGCTTGATTTTTCACAACAAATAGTTTTATAAATTTTCTTGTTGTTGTTGTTTTTAGGTCTTCGTTGATTTGTTATAAGTTTTGTGAGAAAAAATGTTGTAATTTTTTTTTTAACTTAAACTGTTTTCTTTTTACTAACAAGAAATAATTTTACAAATTTTCTTGTAGATACTTTTCAAAGAGAGATACAATTTATGAAGTTTAAGAACAAATTTGAGAACTTTTTTCGATGATGTTTTATATTCTCCGTGAATTTCGAAAACTTTCTGCCTAAAGTTCAGTTCAAAATCTTCAGATTTGTTGTTGGGTTCTTGATAAATTTAAGATGTTGTATTTATAGTTTTGTTTATTTACATGTGTATATTTCTCTATGAAGAAATATTAGCTAGTCACTTTATAATTTTTGAAATTTGTTTCACATTGGTTTTAAGCACAAGAAATAATTTTAGAAATTTTCTTGATATTTTGTATGTTTTTTTTTTGTTTAATTTATTATTTGAATCACTTGCAGATTTTAGGGTATTTACGAACAAAAATTTATTTGTCAATATTTCTTTGAAAGAAATTTTGGTATTTTAGACACTTTCGGGGTTTGTTTTTGTTTTTAACTTATTTACAAATTTTTCAAGTTGCAGGTACTTTGACGAGGTGAGTGAAGAGAATATAAAGACAGCAAAAAGGATGTTTTTGTTGTTTGTTTTTTGTTTAATTATAGCCAGGTTAGAGGTAGGGCTGATGTATATATAAATATATTGATTGTGTGCGTTTGAATTTGAAACAATTTGCTTTACTTTGTTGTTGATATCTTGTCGATCAAAACACTTTGTGTATTTGGTTTAAAACAATTTGCCTTTCTTCTCTCTCACGACACATGCAACGCAGCAAGAGAACATAATCCTGGGGCTGTTCTGCTGGTGATGTGATGATTTTTCAATATTGGAAGTAGGCAAATTTGTTGTATTTTATTCACACACACACACACATACACACCACACTTTATTTAACAATTATGTATATATGTTGATTTAATTTTGCTATGCGAAAAACACGACCAACATCAACCACGTATCTCGATTGACTAAAACGCCAAGTAAACGCCGAGGATACCGCCATACACTACACAGTCGCTGACTTGCTGTCGCTGCACGCTGCTCGCTGCCAACGCTGGCCGCAGCAGCAGCAGCATTTTTCCACTCTCGCTCTCTATATTACGTATACGTTTAGCTCTCAGTTTCACTTTCAATAAGAGAGCTGCGCGACCATGCCGCTCTCTCTCTCTCTCTCTGTCTTTCTGTCTCTCTGTGTCTGTGTGTGAGTGTGTGTGTGAGTGTGTGTGTGACTTAGTGGCCCCCTTTTTATTGTGTTTGTTTTTGTTGTTGAAAGCGAAAGTGAAACTTTTTGGTATAGCTTTGAGCCACTGTTCGTTCAATTCTTTCGGAAACCAAACATTATGAAAACCTTTGCTGCTGCGGCGGCTGCTCTTTTAGTGTTTTGTAATTTTCGTTACTCACTGTATAAACTGGGAATTTGGTTTTTGGTCTCTTCTTCAGCTTTGGTTGCCAAGTTGGCGCTGCTGCAGCAGCAGCTGCTTGGTTTCGTTTTGTTGTTGTTGTATTGTTGGTCTCAATTAGTTGTGGGTTTCTTATTGTTGTTGTTGTTGCATTTGTTCATGACACGGTTTTCATGTGGCGTGTTTTCGTTTCCTATTTCTTTCAAGTTGGTTTTTTTTTTGGTTTTGTTGTGTTTTTATTTGGCTTTAATACGTAGTTTTTGTCTATTTAGCTATTTAACTTTGAAGTTTAACTTTTATGTATTGGTCTTTAGATTTATTTAAAATTAAATTTATCATAATTTTCCTCACTTCATTGATTTTGTTGACCACAACGAATTGTGTGGCCCCAAAGGACGATAATAATTTTTAGATTTTTTCTATGACCAAACTTAGATACCCTTGCCAGTTTCATATTTCTTTTTTACTGCAGACTCTCTTCAGCAATGATCAGTGTTCAGTTCTGGGTTAATGTCGTAAGAGTACCACGATAATGCAAAACTATATTTTTACCATTGCAAAGGGTATTCAAATTTAGCCCAGAACTTTGCTACCCATAGATTTTCATTTCCGACCCCATAAACTATATATATTCTAGATCGAGGCAACAAACGGAGTCGATTGAACTATTTCCAATCATCCGTCTATCTGTTTATAAGCAAAGTATTTTCTCAGTATTGAAGCTATCGGATCGAAATTTTGTTCAGAGTCTTCCCATGGTTACTCGCATCTTATATAGGAAAAAAATCGCAGGCCATAATGATCGTGTTGACAAGAGCACTGAAAAAAGGCGTGGATCTGTTTTTGTCAAGGCAATCAACAAGCTCTGAATAGTGCTTCCGTGTCTTGAAAAAAATCTTGGGCCCTGCTTTATTTCCTTAGTATTAATTCAAGTAATCGGTAGATCTTTTCTTACTTTGTCTTTGTTTTTTCACCAAAATCTCTATGGTAAAGATTATAATTTTCAAAATAAAACTAACAAATTTATGGTTTTGGTTAATCAAACCCAGAAATAACACTTAATTTTAAATCTTAAAAAAACCTTTGACTCAATAGTTAAGTTTCGATTTTTAATAAATAATTGTGTTATGAGTAGACAGCGGATTTTGCATATTTTTCAACCGATGTTAATCCCAGTAGACTCGGGAAAATGTGTACTTAACAAATTTTTCACATACTTCTGTCTTCTGCTGCCCTTCCTATTCATTAAGTAATTACACTATGCAGCTTTTTTAAGGTCATTTTCTGGTTACGCCTTCGGACGCCGATATTTTTGAATAACATACCATAACTAAAAAAAATCCCCAAAGGACTTGGCCCTATCACATCGTAAAGGTACTTTTTTCATACCCAACATATTTTCACCCCAAACTGAAATTTTGAAAAAAAAAAAGGATTAATTTTTATGAAGTCTATAGTCTATCATAAACCGTTTGGAATTTTGTTTTTATTTCTTTGGCAAAGTTATAGATATAAACTAGAGGAAAAAAGTCATAAGCAGACTGACCCAAAAAATTGGCATCTAGTGCTTTAAAAATGCAAAAATTTGGAGAAAAAAAATTAAAATTTTCATGTTTTTTGTCAAAAGCGGCTAAACTACTGGGAACTCGGCAAACCTTTCTTCCGCAAAATTATCCAAACAACATTAAAAACAAATCTCTAGAACATGCCAGCTTCATACGAACACCCCTTCTTACCATTTCGCTACTCCGAAAGAGTTTTTTTTATATACAGCGCCTTGTTTTTGTTGTGAAGACACAAGACAGAAGACACTGGATGTAGTGAAAACACAGAAAGATTTATGCCTTTGGATCATCTTTCTAGTTCTGGAAGTACAGAGTACATGAACCAGCATTAAAGATATTAAAACCTTAACCTTCGGTTAAAATACCAACGCATAAAAATATTCATTTCAGAACCAATAAACTATGTATATAAACTCTGTTTCTACGCAAACTGGTCTCTCAGTTTTGAAGCAATCGAGCTGAAATTTTGCACAGAGTCTTCTTTTTTGCGACTTGACCATAGTATATATCTATAGATGACTATCGGTAGCATATAGTAGTAGCTCTCATCAGCTGTTTTTGTTATGCGAAATGATACAAAACAAGTTGGGAATGGAACATTATTATAAACCCGGATCATCTTATCATACTCCACCATCGGACATGTGTGAGGTCCCACGATTTAGAGCCAAATGAAATATTTCGTTACCTTATGGTCAAAATTAAATGTTATAGTTTCGAAATGATATGATAAAATCGGTTCTGCCCGAGTTCGATATACCCGTTACTGAGCGGAATTATTGTTTAATGGCCTTCCCTAATGTTATTTAACAGAGCATTAACATCAATGTAAACATATCACCATTCTGTTAGCAAGCAGCTTATACAGCTCTGAGAAGTATGCAACGTTTTTTATAACCTTTAGAACTGTCATTAATCCTCCGATGCTTACTAAAATTTGGGAGACTGTAGATATTGGGCACATATTCCTAGATATCTTAAAGTTTGTATGAGATAGTCAATTTTTTTTTGAGAGGGCTTGGCCAACATTTAAAACCAACTTGATCTACATTTAAAATTTAATCGCTCTAACTCTTCTAGTCTCTGAGATCTAGGTGTTCATACTGACAGACGGACATGGCTATATCGACTCGGCTGTTGATGCTGATAAAGAATATATATAGTTTATGGGGTCAGTGATGCTTCCTTCTGCCTGTTACATAACTTTTTTACTCTACGATTAACCTGTATAAAACTGATATTTGCCTAAATATCAAATTAACCAGCCCATATCCAATCGATACTGACATTTTGTCTCTGTGTACCCTAAAACATAGTATGTCGGATCAAAAGTAAAGAAGTTCTAAATATTAAATAATACATTTTCTTTTTATTGGCAATGGGTACAAAATCAGCCGACAGTCCGAACCAAGGATAAAGTACAAACCTTTACTTAAAATAAAAAAAAACTCAAACCTAAAAGTTTCGAGCACTAACCATTTTGGGTAATTTTTAGAAGATTTTGTTTGTTTGTTTACTTTTCGTCTAGAGTTGTCGATATTTTATCGATATAACAATATTTTTGTTTGACGATAAGGGTTATTCCGCATGATATTTTTTGTGCCGATATATCGGTATATCGATATTTTTAAAAACGATATATCTGAAAAAAATACCATTAAACTTAAAATCGGCCATTCGGGACATCTGTGTAAGACGGGGCTTTTGTTTTTTTTTAGCATTTCAAGACCGTAGCAATGCCCGTTGCCTTTTAGGCAGAGTAAGGGTAAATTTTGCTCTTGCTTTGATATTTGAAAGTGATTCTTATTTTGTTAAGTGTTGTTTTAAAAGTACGAGAAAGAAATGACCCCAGATGGGGTCACACATAGACCTTAGGGTCCTTAATGAGGCCGGGTGATTATTTGGGTACGTTTGACTAAGAAGTCCAGGAGGATGAAATGAAAAGAGTTATTGAAAAAAAATCTTCACTACTAAGTTACTTTAAAAATATAGCTTGACCTAAAAACAATAATTCAATCGTACCTATAAGTTATCCTATTGGAAAGATCAGATGAAACGAAAACTTGCACTGGTCATTAGTGGTCTTATAGACGTAGATGTTCTGTAATATCTGTTTCTGGTTTGTGTAAGCTTTAGGAAACATCGATTTTATCGATATATCGATGTTTTTTGGTCTCGATATATCAAATATCGATACTGAAAAATTCGATTTTTGATATTATCGATATTCATAATTTGAGATATATCGACAACCCTACTTTCGTCTTCAGTTTTATTACCACCATCCTTTGTTGCAGACTGGGAAGGATTCTTGATCATTGTAAGACTAATCTTTTCATACCAATTTAGTTTTTACCCTTCAATTCAACCAAAAAATGGTCTTACATAAAAACCAAACCATTTAATGTGGTTTCAATTCAATTCAAACAATGAAGCAAGCTTCATGGAATTCTCTTAGTAGGCGAGAGAATCAGGTGAGATTCTAAACCTTTCCTTTATAAAACGTATTCATTTTGCCTTGAATATTCCGCCTGCTAAGTGAAGTTCATGAAAGTTTCCTGCTTATTGACCAATTTTCTCAAATTCACCAAAGGAAATACTTTTTAGTAGATTGTTTCCAGCGTGAATTCATTTGTTAAAATATTTGAAAAGAAAGAAAAAAAATAGCTTCAAACAGTTGCCTCCTCCATACAAATTACCAGGCGTATACGTAATAATTTTTTTTAATTACTCCCCTTTAACAAAACGCCATTAAAAATACGTGAACAGCCAACGCACTCCCAAATAAGGATGCGAAGGGAGCTCTGGGTGGAGAGTCACCATATCAAATCGCAAAAAAACAAAATGCAAAATCAGTTACATAAGATCGAGATCCCCGCGAAAGGAGCATAAAACAAAACGTGGCCAACAGAAAACTTTCACCAATTCCTTTACTAACCAAAAACGGAACTAAAGAAGAAAACGATGACACCCATTTAAATGCAGCGTCTTTTGTGGGCAGTTCATGAATCACAAAAATGCCGCAAAATATTGCTACATTTTCGATGTTTCTTTTAGGCAAGGGTAAAACCCGAAATGCAGTTAAGGTGAACTTTCAACAGACGGCGAGCCAGGGGCTCTCGGATGCACGTGAAAACGTGTCTCCAACTGTTTGCGTATGACGCAAAGTTAAACACGTTTGTGCCACCTTCATGTAGGCTGGTTGGTTGCTGGGTTACAACATTTCAACGCTCAATTACCCGAAAAAGATGAGCACACAGAGCGGAGGCTCTGTTTTCTCATCTGCTTTCAGCGCCACAATTGGGAGAAGCTTACGAAATACGGCCAAACGCACTTCCCTCCGCAACACAAAGGCACAATTTTCATTTCCTTCCAAATGTTGTTCGTGACCGTAGCCAACAAGACTTTGGATCTCTGGTCAGGTAATGACAAAACACCCAACCGACTGACTCGCTCGCTCACTCTCACTCTCAGTTGGGCCAAAAACAAAACCAGTTTCGTTTTCGGTTAGGCGAGATACGAGACCTACTTCTGCAGCAGCAGCTTCCACTTCGCTACTCCATTTAAATGGCCTGTGTAACTGTTGCCCAAAATACCCCAAAAAAAAAAAAAGATCTGTTAAGTTTACTTTTTTGGGTTCGTTTAGTTGCTCTGGGTTTTTTTGGTTCTCGTTTTTGTTTCGTTTTGCGTTTGCCTTTTTGACTTGCGCGCATGCGCAATGACTTTTTCGACAGTTGTTTGTCAATCGCTTGGCAGCAGCAACAACAACAAACTCTGCGCACCAGTTGACTGTCGAATGCTGGCAGCAAGCATGGTGCAGGCGACAAACGTAACGAAGACGATAACGAAATAGAATTTGGCCTGGGCAAAACGAAAAAGATAACCACAAAGGTTAAATTAAGTAGTCAACTTGTAAAGATTCTTAACTGGAAAACCTTAAATTGCAGCTATAATCCAGAAGGGTTTGTGCTTGCAAACTTTATATCTTGACCTAAGGCGATGATTTTCCTATATCAAAGAATAATGTAAAATTGTAGTGACTATTCCACATTTTGTATTATTAAGGGAGTCGGTGAGACAAGATTCGAATTTTGATTAGACCAATATTTTGTGATACTAGTAGTAGTTTTTTTAGATCAGCCCGAGATCGCGTTTAGTGAAACACACACAACTTACATTTTCACAATACTTAGAATTATTTGCTCTTCTATCACAATATCGTCAGAGAAAGTCTTTAGATATACACCCAAACCAATTAATTGCCTTAAGCCCTCAAAAATGACCATAAGATCATTATAATTTGGCCAAAGACAGCTTTACCTTACTTCAAAATCATAAAATTTTTGGTCATTTAAACCTTAAACCTTCTTTTTTCTGGAAAACTTATGAAAACCATGAATCGCAAATAAGAGTTAAGGGGCTTAAAAAATCAAAGCAAAAAAAGGGTCATAGATGATATTCCAATTTCGAGTTTAGCTATCCAAAAACCGGATAAACTTGTAGTTTAAATTTATTTCAAATTAAGTAAGTTTAATTCTTATTTTTGGTGCTAAATAAAAACTTATAGTAAAATAGTTAAATTTAAATTTTGATTATAAAATTGTAAAATATGTGTTATTTTTAATTTTTATAATAAAAATTGATCTTAAATTTTTTTCAATTTATTTTTTTAAAAACCATTTACAATTAATATTTTCAAAATTAAATATAAAAATTAAACTTAAATAAAATTGAATTTCAAAAATAAAAATTTAAAATAATTACCAATTTCAATTTTTAAATAAAAACTTAAGAAGAGTAATATTTACAATCTATTATTATTATAAAAATTTAACATATTACTTCTTTTACTATTTTTTTTCTATTAAAAATCGTTATTTAACTTATGACTTGGGTCTTTTTTTTTTGTCTTAAATTATAATCGTTTCGATCCCTGATAAAAACTTTTATTATTAACTTTACCTAACCTTATTGGGATTCGTCATTGCGTCTTAATGTTGTACGCTATTGTCGATACGCGCGATCTGGCGTCAAGTTACCCTAAAAAACACAGTCACAGGCCAAATTTTCAGTCGATTTTGTTTTTTTTTTTTGATAAAATGGTTACCCAAGGTCACTTTTCCTTAACGGTCGTAATGTCGCAATGTCATTTTGAGCTCTCAGCTGTCATCAAGCCGTGGTTCAGATGTTAGAAAGTCGACTTGGAACATGTGGAACATATGTGAAATTGACATCGATATTTGTAATCATTTCAGAAGCTCTGATGATAAATAAAAAATCGCCTTGGGGTATTTCCATCATTTGAGTTACCAAATCCGGTCGTAGGCTGAACCATAAGTCAGCCAGCTTCCTTCTAAAAAACCATTGTGGATTTTTGTCTTTGTCTCTGACTAAACAGCTGATTAAACAGCTGACTAGGCAACAGATAAGACAGCTGACGGAACAGTTGACACAGTTGAATTTCACCCAAACGAACATCTTTCCTTTCGAGCTTGGAACTTTGATCTAAAATGTCCCGCTTATCTATACTATATGTTCACACAAGGCAAAATATCTTGCGTTGTATGGACTTTTAGGTAACAAATTTTTCACAAAAAGTGTTGTATTTTTTTTTGTAATTAACGATCAAGTAGAAAAACATGCAAAGTTTAAGACGTAAAAAAAAGATTTTTGAAAAAATATCGACCACAAAATACGGCAAAAACAACAATTTATCGACTACGAATGAAATCGAAACTTTTAAAGTACAAGTATAATAGGTTTTGATGATTTTTAAGGTACAAGTTTAATAGATTTTGATGTAGAAATGAATCTATTTTGACAAGGCATCACTTAATTATTTCAAATAGAAAAAAATGTTGAGTTTATCTACAGTTCAGGGGTTAAATACCCGGTCGGAAAATTGGTCATAGTTGGAAAAAAAAAACCTTGTTCTTGTGTGTTTTGTGCTTTTAAACAGATTCTACAACGTTTGGGTCGAAATCGGTGTTTCAAAGCGAGCATCTGCAAGGGCATTAAAACTTCGGCACAGACAAAGTCAGCTTAGCCTTCTGTCTATCACCATTCAAACCATCTAAGATCCCCCCTTATTAACTCACAACATAACTGCAAATACTTCAAAAAAAACTTAACAAATAAATAAGCCCTTCTCTTGCCACATCAACAATGACCCAAACATACTCTTACATACATGTATGTTGTATATGCCCAAAACAAAAAGCTTACCTAAAGTCAAGTAATATTTGGCAATCGACACATAAATTAAAGTACTACCAAAAAAAAATTCCAGAATTAAGCCGCACACAAAACATAAAAATTAACTGTGGATTGCGTAAAAAAAACAGCAACAATGACAACGACAACAACAACCAATACAACAAAACCATTTTACACAAATAAATAAACAAAACCTTCGACGACCAACACACACAGACAACCCCAGCCCGAACCCAAACCGAATCTGATTCCAGTGACCAGCGGTGGTGACTTGTATTCTCTGCACGTTTCAAGTAAATTTTATACGTTTTAATGTTTTCTTATGAAATTAAGCAAAGGCAACGGCAACTGGCCAGAGACTGGCCAGCAAATCAACGTCCATCCGTCACTCATTCACCAGTTGGACACTGTGCCAAGTTGAAGTCCCAAAAACAGAATACCAGATACAGTCCAAAAACAAAACATTTCGAAAACAAAAAAAAAAACAAAAAAAAGAGCGGAGTCTTGGCTTTAGTTTCTGCCACACGACATTAACATTTGTGCCACCAGCATCCATCAGGTTAGATGCCAGAGGAAGAGGGCGGGGGCGCACATACGGAAGATCAGCGGTGGGGGCATGTCGCATTTTGTGCCACCTGCCAAAAATGTCGAAATTGATTTCGAAATGTCAAGATATCAAAACATCAAATGTCTAGAGTTAATTTTGAAATGGTTAAGACCGACCAGCTGACATATAAACATTTATCTCAAAGTATCAAAATCGAGTCTATAGACTCGATTTGTATACAAAATCGATGTATCGATAATATCGTTTTTTTCTAAAGCTTTCACAGTTTTTCAGGTTATTGAAGAACGCCTACAATATAATATTACTAGTAATGATAGCATATCTCTACGATGAAAATGACATCGATTTCTAAAGTTAGAGTATCGACATGCAATTTCAGACAGCTTGGGACATACATCCATATTAGCTCTTCAATAAGTAATTGGGTTCAAATTGTCTTTTTCTATATACTTGCTCATCTCTTAAGAGGTGGGTTTATCCGCTGAATTGTACTTCCTATACTTAACTCAACGGCCAATTTCAATGTGATCATAGTCATTTTTTTCTGATATATCGCTTGTAAAAGTATCCATAATCTCCTATATCAGCACAAAAAATATCATATCGGAATAACAACAATCGTCAAACTGAAATATCGATATGTCGATAAAAAAATATTGACAACCCTAGATGTAAAGACAGATATTCTGGAACTTAGAAGTGACTGTATTTAGGGTAGCATAAAATGCCAAAAGAAGGCATATCTCCAAACCAATAAAGTATTTATGTCGAATGTGGCCGTCGTACACGTTAAACGTAGTAAAAAGTTAAAAAAAACGCATTTTTCAATTTGTTCTTTACTTTAAAATAAGGCACTTAGCTAGCACTTTAGCTATTGCCAAGTAAAGTCCTCTTTCCAAGACATTGCAAAATGAAAAGCGATTCGAATGAGACAATGAGAGAAGTGGTTTTCGGGTCCATCTATCTATATAATGACAATCTTAGAGAATCTTGACACAAAACTTAAGTCTAAATAGTTTTAGTATCTGATGTGTAAATAGTTTTTTCAAATGTATTTTGTTTGACTTGGAAATCTTCTTTACTTTTTTATATAAAATATTGATCTGAATAATAATTTTTTCCCACGACCCATTTTCCGACCGATCGTTAGTGTGGGAGCTATATTATATAGTCATCTGATTTGGACAAAAAAAAATTTTTAATTGGGTGAAAGCATGTAAAACAAGCAAATACAAAATTGCAGGATGCTACCATTAAAAACAAAAACGTTTTTTTAACTAAGACTGTTTTTCAGACCTATCTTTTATATGGCAGCTATACCATATAGTTGTCCGATTTCCATCAAACTAGGCAAAATTATAAAAATGCATAGAGAACCTATGAATACAAAGTTTAGAGACGTTTCCATTGAAAAGAAAAAAGTTATTCTCACTAAAACTAGCTTTCCGACCGATTGTAACTATGGAAGCTATGAGATATAGTCATCCTATCCGGTCGGTCCCGACATATTAGTAGCGTGCAGCTAAAAGAAGACTCTGTGCAAAATTTCAGCTCGATAGCTTAAAAACTAAGAGACTAGTTCTCGTAGAAACAGACAGATAGACGGACGGACAAAGCTCAATCGACGACTCAGCTCGTCAGCTGATCAAGAATATTTATAGCTTATGGGGTCGGAAATTAAAATTTCTATGCGTTGCTAACTTCTGGTCAAAATTATGTATTTTATGTATGGAATATTTAAGGGCATACCGTCGCTCCTTGATTCGCTAGTGTAATTTGTATATTTATCGAGAGAAAAGAGTTTAAAAAGTTAAGTTTTAGTGAACGCGACAATGTTCCAAAGTTGTTGATATCACTCATACGCAGTGTAGCATTTCAATTTCATATAATTTTGTAGTTGGCGTTGATTTCTAACCAAATGTTTTCGTACTTCCAAAAGGATACTCTAATTTGAACTTTAATTGGCAAAGCATGGGGCGATATTGGGGTATTTGTATCTTCAAGATAATTGTATAAAACCAAGGCATTGAACTCACAACCTCCATGTTCCATGTAAACTTTTGTTCAAATTGAGGAATTTTATTATCAAAATCGACTTTTTTAAGACCCTAATGTAGTTTGTAGAGCTCAAAGTTTGAATCAATGTTACATTTACCAAGAATATTATGTATACGCCACATGGGACACATCAATATCAAAATTCCCCCCATCTATCTCTTCAATTGCATCCAAAAAATTTCGTTCCCGAATCTCCATCACCCGCAAACAATTTTCAAATGAGGCAGGTCACTTATTCTGACGACGCACAAATCGCGTCTCGATTGTCGCCTTTGGTTGCCGTCATCGTTGCCCGTCCAAGCAAAAACAAAACCAAACAAAAAATACAAGCATACATACAAACAGCAGCTAAATTTAGAAAATACAACAACAATAATTTTTTTCAACCGCAATAAGAAACCTAAAAAAACATACATACATGCATACATATAAAGTTGAATACAAAAAAAAAAAAAAACTGAAAAACTCGTCTTAACCTGAAACGAAACCTTGTAACATTTTTCCCCAGCTTGGCGACGACGACGACGCTGCTTAATTGACAAGCCGGCAACGGCAAGGCAAAGGGGAGGGTGGGGATGGTCTTGGCTCTCAGCTCTGCTCTTTTGGGGCCGCCTCTGATCACTTTTGCTTTCAATATGAAATAATCGAAAACGTAACAAGAGAGCGCCATGAACAAGTTTCGCCCACAAGTTTGCGCTCTCTCTGTCGCTCTGTGTGTTTGTGTCGCTCTCTCTCCCCATTGAATAATGTAATAAGTGAAAGTGTCTTGCTGTGTGTGTGACAACGACGACCGAAGTCGAAGCCAGCCGTCGCCGCCGCTGTCGCTGCCGCTGCTGTGGCGGCCGGCGTCGCTGCTGCAGTTGACCTACTTTTTTGTTGTACAGATTCAGGTCTATGTTAGAGAGATTAATTTCGATTTCGTTTTCGTTTCACAGTTTTTATGCCCAAGCCTATGCCTTATGCGTGTGCGTGCCAATAAAATAGCGAGTGGTGGGAAAGGGGTGGGTGGGGCGGCTGTTCATTGTAATGGAAAAACTGTTGCCATGTTGGTGTAGGTTGTTCTTGTTGCTGCTGGGTTACGGACTCCCAACTGTGCAAGTCTTAGGATAGGTTCCGAACTCTATTTTTATACATACAGACATACGTACATTTTTTGCGTTTGTTGTCTTTGTTTTTGCTTTGGTGCTGCTGTTTTTCCCTTTTTCTTTGCTTTTCATGTTAATAGGTCAATGGGAAGTTTAGTGGGGCGTGTGATGATGTTTTGGGCACAAAAATATACATATGTATGTGTGTTGGTATATGTAGGCTCGCAGTGTTAAAGTAGCCAAATTGGTTGGTGGGTTGTTGTGCCATAAATTTTGGTCTAAAATAAAAACCCAGCTGTTTGGCTGGGTCCCTGAATATGTTTTGGTTACTCTAATTGGGAAGGCTTGAACCAAAGTTTTGTGGTTCGGGATTGAGTTGAGTTGTGTGTGTGAGAGGGAAAACAACTACAAAAAGTATACGTGTAACAGACGTATACATAGCAGGAAGAGAACAAGGATATTAAGTCGTAGTGCAAGTGCAAAATTCTTGTACCAAGCTTTTCAAAAGTCAATTTCTTAAGTAAAACAAAATATATTAAGTGCCAAATATTCTTGTACTTATCAAGGTGTATGTTTTGTATTAAATAAGGCAGCAAGAAGCAAGAATTCAAAGGTAATGCATTAACCAAAGAACACGACTGTAGCTCAAAAATTCATTATTACCTTATAAACAGTTTGAAATTGAAAGAACTGTTTGGTTTTAAAATAATTCTAGTTTTTCGTTGCATACTTTTTTGGCTTGGCATTTTTAGTCTACATTAGAATCAATCTAAAGAACTTAGCACTTGACTTAAATAGGAGTGAAACCTACTTAAGGCCCGATCCCACAATGGAAAACCGATAACACGATGCCTAACTGGATTTTGATTTTTTTTTTGTGCAGATCAGTTGAGTGATAGTCGAGTTATGGGGAAAACAAACATTTATGATTTGCAGCACTGGCGGAGACAGCGATGGGCAGCTCTTAACACACCTTAGCACTTTGTGTAGAAGATAACATTTGGAAGGTGTAGAGTATGTTATAGTTGGGCTTGAGCGACTTTCTAACTAGTTTTATTTTATTATTTAAGGTATTTTTAAAATTGTCTTCACTTTTTACTAATGCACTTTAGTCAAAAAAAAAAAAAGCATATTTAAGAAAATCCCGTTTTGAATTAATTCAAGTTTGCCCGTACTTCAATTTTTTTTCCCACTGCCGGAATCAAGTCACACTTTTAAAATTTTGCTGCATTTTTGTTTGGTGTATTCACAGCTGATTTACATTGAGAACAAAATGCTTTGAGTACATAGTTTAATTCATTTTGAATGGAGTCTTTCAATTCTAGGATCTTCCTCCAGGAATCTCGAGTATTGTTCTTTCAAATAACTGTTCGTATCAAATACACAATTAATCCTGTTCCTGTTATCAAGTTTTATTAAATAATGAGGAAATGAAATTCATAAATGTTACCGTTTTCACAAAATGAGTTTATAGTTCGGCTTTTAACTCGCAGCAGTGAACAGTCTTTTGATCATAACTTGACAACTGTTCATCCGATCTTCACTATTCCTTCGGCGGATCCATAAGTAATACTAATTACTAAATATGTTTTGAAGGTCTATCTTCTTTACATCTATCTTTTAAACTGTGGGAGATATGGCATTTTTTCTAAATTGCGCGGGCGGGAGGGTGCGTGGCCAAAATTGAAAATAAACTTCATCTGCCTGCAGTCATAAGAAGCATATGTCCCATATTTGTCAAACCTCTATCTCTTACCATCTCTGAGATCTGTGCATTCATACGGACTCGGCTGTTGATGCTGATCAAGAATATATATACTTCATATCATCAATTCTGAGCACATCCTTTTTTATTTCACCCACTTTTTAAAAAGATCTTAAGCCATTGGACCAACTAATTACTTTTTGCCCTACTTTGATGGGCGCTACAACAACAAAAACTAAAAATTTAACTCCTCATTAATCTATTCAATAAAAAACCGCTTGTCAATATCTCTTATAGTTTTTGTGTAATTCACAAGCATTTAAAAAGAGGTTCAGTGGTAGAAACTACTCTTAAAATACAGTTTTCCATGGTTATAAAAATCACGATCAAGCTAAGCTAATGTTCAAAATTTGTATACCCTTTGTTTCAGGGTATCACCGGTACAGCCTTGCTAGTTTCACAGGTGTACAAATAAAGACCAACTTTGGCACCAGAGAATATATATAACTTTCCTTTAGTATTTTTGATCGGTGAATTCAATTCAATTGAATCAATTGTCTGTTTTCCAGCTCGACTGACTCAAGATATATTTCGAAAAACGTGAGTTGAACGAGTTTTGGTCACACTTGCTTCTACCCTGGTGCGAAATCGTGTAAAACTATAAGTCTAATAAAAAACGAGAGAGATAAATACCCGTTACTCAGTTCAATTAGTGTTTAATAACCTCAGGCGGCTCGGATAAGTATGCAACATTTTTTTTACTCGGCCATTTATTAACCGATCCTTTTGAAAATTTGTGACATTGTAGATATTGGCCACATAGACTACACTGCAATCTGAGCTCGATATCTTAAAAATTGTGGGAGTTATTCAACATTTTTTATTGCGGGGGCGGGAGGGGGCGTGGACAAAATTTGAAACAAACTTGATCTGCCTACAGACAATACTAGCATACATCTAAAATTTGGTTGCTCTAGCTCTTCTAGTGTCTGAGATCTAGGTGTTCATACAGACGGACGGACGGACGGACAGACGGACATGGCTATATCGACTCGGCTGTTGATGCTGATGAAGAATATATAAACTTTATGCTTCCTTCTGAATGTAACATACATTTGCACGACTTTAGTATACCCTTTTTACTCTACGAGTAACGGGTATAACGAGAGCGTAAGTTAAAGTCTGAATACCCGTTACTCAGGGCAATTAGTGTTTAATACCCTCATGCGGCTCAAATAAGTATGCAACGTTTTTGTAACTCTGCCAATTATTATCCGATCTTTTTGAATATTTGTTAGATTGTAGATATTGACCACCTACACTACACTGCAAAATATGAGATCGATATCACAATGTAGGAGATATTCATTTTATTGTTTTGAAGCAAACTTGATCTGAGTGCAGACAATACTAGTTTACATTTAACATTTGTTGGCTCTAGCTCTTCTAGTATCTGAGATCTAGGTGTTCATACAGACAGACGGACGTGGCTATATCGACTCGACTATTGTTGCTGATCAAGAATATATATGCTTTATGGGGTCGAAGATGCTTCCTTCTGCCTGTTATATACATTTGCACGACTTTAGTATACCCTTTTTACTCTCCGATAATTAACTCAAAATTTATTAAGACAATACTTCATTTTTTTCTCCGTGTACATTATTTCTGTGACATCATTAAAATGATGTGTTTTGATTAAAGTTTTCAGTGACAGATGACAAGACATGCTTTTAATATTTAATTTATGCCTTATTTGTTCTAAGTATTTCTCAGAGACGCAACCTCATTCCAAATATTAATCATTTATGTCTACACAAACACGGACACGTGCCTGCTGCTTTTGACCTAAAAATAACATCGCATTTCGTACAGTCCTAAACCTACCTCACCATTCGAATGGCAGCCACAACACACCCTCTTCCACCAGTTTCATTAATACCATTACATTATTTTGTTATCAGGCCCTTCTTTTGGGCCTGTCTGTGTGTGTGTGTGTGTAATGAGCACACAAAAATAACCGCTTGATTGACAAATGAAGCCATAAACCCAATTAAATGCAAGCGCAAATCTCAATTAAATTTAATACAAAAAAAATCCAAGCAGAAGAAGAAAAAGTAGAATCAACAATGCAAAAGTAAACAATAAATAAACTTATGAAAAATATCGCCAACAATGCACAATTAAATAAAAATAAATCGAGAAAAAAGAAGAAGAAAATATATAAAACGATGACAGCGTAAAATGAGCAAGCACAAAGAGAAGAGCAAACAACGGCGATTACAACAAACGGCAAATCGAGAAACAGAAACAGAAACGAGAAACGCTCCGAGACTCGGTGGGCGGGGAGGCAGCGGTGGGGCGGGCGGCGGCTACGTTTTCTCTGCGCTGACGTCGCACGTTAACGCTGCACAAAATATTATTCAAAAAACCTTGACACACTTTTGTATGCCGCATACACACACATAGCTACAGAGTCGTACATACAGACACATTCGCCCAGGGACGGTTTCGACCGCAATTCGCCGCCGCTCGTCGCTCGCCGCCGCTCGAGGAGGTCAGCTTCATGTAGATTTGTATAATTGTGTATATATATTTATATATAACTGATATTTGTGTGCATATAGAGTGCTCTTTTTTTCAATGCAGGCGGTCGGCGATGCGCAATAAATTTGATTTCCAACAAATTATATTAATTAACGCATTTAATTTAATGCAACTAAAATTGATGGTGCTAATTTATAATATTTATTTATTGCTCATTGCAATTGAGGTCAGCCAAATGTGTGTGCTTAACTTTTTTAGATCAGCAGAGCAGAGCAGCACCCTGTCAATTTGTCAATATCAAAATCGAAGCCAGGTGCGGCGCCAGATATGCGGTTTTTGAGTGTTATGTTTATGTATGGAGCAAAGCGCTTGGCCTAAGGGTAACAAAATGGTCCTTCTTAGTCGAAATATTTGCATTGGGTATCAAAAAAACAACAAATCCGATTACACAGTTCTACAAATTGAGATTTTTGTGAGTATCCTGAACATCTTTAACTAATTCCTATAGACAAACCCATGCTGATCACGAGATGACACGTCACAGTCATATCTTAGTTTCCGTTTCCAAGATATTGGCGAAAAACCATTTTACCGACTTTTGACCGTTTTAGAAATTTTGTAGGCCACACTACGCATTAATTGCTGATTTTTTTTAAGCCTCCAGGGTAGTAGACATATATAGTAAATGCATCTGAGAAAAATGTTACACGCGGTATTTGTAATGCCAATAGTGTCGAAATTGGCCTTCTAAGTCAAATTTTACTTGATTTATAGCAATTTTGTCAAACTGAACCATCTGCTACGAGCCATTGCTTTTGCCGGATATCTACTGAAACCATCCATTTTAAGGCGGCACTCCGCAGAAAGCTCGAAACCTCTTATGAATCGAAGAAACACCGACATCCTTATTTATTAACAGATATGGAAAAAACAATTATAGAAACGATAAGTCCTATTTGATAGAGGAAGTTACCAAAATACATTTTTCTGAGCCGAACATTTAAAATCGGGATAAATGTTTATTTCCAAGTTTTATCGAAAAATTACTCTGCATTTATATTTTTTAATAAAAATTCTAAAATCAAAAGTTTTCGAAAAATTTCTAATAGAAATCATCAAAAGGTTTTTTTTTTTATTAAAAGTAAAAATTAGGCTCAAATATCTTTTGGACCCAAAGACCGATTACAAATGTTTGTGTATATATATGACCTATGGGTCAGTATATGTTTATGTACTGGTGCATTAAGTGGTGTAGCTATTTAAGGGAGGAGGTTTGGTATGAGGTCATTAGTTAATATAACGACGAAAGAATGAACAAGTACATAAAAACTTAGTTCGAACGGAATTCGAATACTGGCATCGACCAGAAGATCCTACAACAAGCCCTAAGTTTTTCAGCGCTCAGATTTTCTCATGCTCATGTGTGGGAAATAATCGTGAAAAAGTACTTCTGGCATGATTCCTTGTCCGACTTGGCGTGTACATACATACTGAAGTTTTATTTTTCATTTCCATTTTAAACAAGTAAAATTTTTCATAAACATTTTAATTTAAAAAAAAGTTACAGATAATTTGTATGGTGTAATTTAAAAAAAAAAATTAATAATATAAATTGGATGTAATTTTTTGCTTAATAAATTAATATAATTTTAATAAAAAAAATTTGTTTTAAAGGTAAAACAACTACGGTCTCTGGTTTTGAGTATAGAGAAACAAAATGTAGTCTTGAATAGTTGAAGACATTTTGGCAGATTATGAACTACCATACCGAAAAAAATGCAAAAAGAATTTGATAAATAAAGGGGCGAAAATCAGGCCTTTTGAAATAACGATCTATGAGATCTGTTTGTTCATTCGGATAGAAGACGGAAATGGCACTATCACTAGGTTGTTGAAATACAGGGTGTCCGGAAACCTTTCGTCAGGACTTTAATGCTATTGTCAATAGAAATATTTTTTCCTTTTACCACGTGGGTATAAGTGTCTTCGTTTCTAAGTTATTTCGTCTTAAAATAAAATTCAATTTTGATACAGTTTTTTATTCTAAATAAAAATTTGAATTAGTTATCAAAAAATTAATTTAATGGAATAAGTTTTTGACATTTTCCAAATTTAACTTGAAATAAATTTTTAGTGTTATATTGAGAGTAATATTTTGTGTTGCTGTGAACGTAAGGTCAAGTACGCGGATTTCCCTACAAACTTTCCCTAAATTTGGCAAATGTCAAATAAATTCAATAAAAAAATTTTTTAACCTGCAGTTTTTAGCCGGCTCTAGGTCATCTTATGCTTTCGCACAACTTTAAACTTTGTTATAAAAAAACTATTTCCCAGTAATTTTTACTCAGAATAAAAAACCTGCATCAAAACTGAAACTTTGAAACGCAGCCACTTAGACCCATGGTGTAAAAGAAAAAAATATTTTGTTTGACAACAGCTATCCTGTATTGAAGTTCTGACGAAAGGTTTCTGGACACCCTGTATATATCACACAGAGCATGAACTTTGATAATAAAATGTATTTTTCATCATGGCAAACCTTACTGAGCATTTTTGGTTTTGCCAATTGTAACGAATCACGCGTGTTGATTCAAAAAAATGTACACTGACACCAAATGGCATATAAAGTACCCATTATAAGAAAGCAGCACTTTCTAGAGTTTGCTTGAAAGTTATTTACTTCGTACCTAGTTCAAGATCTGCTGATTGTTGGAAAATTTATACAAATCGATAACATTCTATGAATACACCAATGAATGTTGCGACTATTCGTGACGTCATCGAGTCCATAAATTTCGTGTTTCAAAAAAATGACGCAGTTTCCACTTTTGGCCTTTATTTTTTACAGCTGTGGTCAGTGTGAACAGACTATTACACCATATTCGGGGTTCCCGTAGTGTACCCCATAATTTAAATTATTATTCATAATTTTCATTTAATTACATGTTAAATGCATTATTTATTTACGCTTTAAGGCACGCAGATTAAATAAAAAAGTGTTACCAAATGATTAAGCATCACTTTTGCTCTCTCTCTCGCCCTCTCACTCTCGGTCCATTTCTAGCTGTTGTATGAATATATGTTTTATGTATTTGTTCATTGTATTCACATTTATTTTTTGTAATTTAATGTTAAGACATTTTATTTATATGTTTTATGTTAATTGCCAGACAACAACAACCAAAAGGAAATATCTGCCCAATTAGGTAGACATAAGTTTTGTGTTGTTGAATTTGGATTGCAGCCACCTTGGGACTTCAAACAATAATTAAAGAAACAAAACATTTTTAACGTTTTTAATTCACACACACACTCACACATTTGAACTACAGCTGTGTGTGTTGTGCCTGATTTGCTTTTTGCTGCGGTTTTAATAATACTTTTTTTTTGTTCAGTTTCTTTCATTTTGAGGTTTTCGGCACAACAAATCGTTGAAATTCCAATGCTAAGCGAGTTGAAAAATTAAATTTTTGCCATTTTTGAATTTACGTTTCCAAAACAAAACAAACATTTTTAATTAGGCAAGTTGCTCACTCACGGGCGACCTAAATCCGAGGGCAGAATCCTGCCCGGCATCCGCCCACAAACAAAACTGCAACTCATTTCTGTTTCTACGCATCAGGCAAAGGCTTGAGAGAACCCACCCTACCACCCGACTACCCAACCACCCATCCACCCATCCACCCACTGTACCCTGCCTCTTCCCAGCACGCAGCGAAAAACGCGCAATGCATTTTAAGCAGCCAAACACCGTCCCCTCCCACCCGCCTTGCCCCAACCAACGCCAACTGCAATTGTTTTTGTGGCCTCGTGACCTAGTTTCAAGCTTCGTCAACTGCAACGATGGCAAAGCAGCAGCAGCGGCTGACGCTGGCTGCGCTGTCCACAAAGCGCTCGTGAGACGTTTTAAATGAATTGCAGTCTCTGCTCTGTATTTTTGCAAAATATTGTATAAAAAAAACACTCACAATCGGTATAATATATTCTACCAGAAAATCAAGCAAATCAACCAACTAACCAGACGTTGAAAGAAACGTTTTTGCAAAATTATTTTGAGCTACATTCCAAATGGAATTAGTCAGCCATTAGCCAGATTTCAGTAGGCAGAGATCAGTGTGCATTGATGCAAATCCTTTTGAGTCAACAGATTTTGAATGGCAATGTTTTGGGTTGCAAACAGAAATACACCAATAATGAAAATCGAAAACTGAGGTCCAAGTTATTTGGGTAAAGGTTTTGGTAAGAGTATAACTTTGACCTCAAACCGGTTTGGCTTATCTTAAATGCGGTTCGGTTAACAGTGTATATTGTAAAATCGGTTAGTAGACCGGCACCAACAATACTACCCATGAGAATCAGTCAGTACCCACAGTCAGTTCAGCAGCACCGAAAACGAATGCCTCAGGTAAGGAAAGCTTTGCTTTTAGTACCCTTAAAAATCCTAATTTTAGTACTGTTTCTGAACTGAACGGAAATGTAGGAATATTATTAAGGTAATATTTCTCTATTTTTAAATATATCACCACCACTGTACCTAAATAAGCTAAGTTTTTGACACCATTGCAAGCAAAGCAAGCTAACTTTCTCCCTGTAGTAGTTTCAATCAGGATGCAAGCCGGTTCTAAGAATGCAATTTGTGCCGCAAAACGAACCGGCTGCTTTGAAAACTCTGAACCAAACCAGAAACCACATACGAAAACGGTTTGGTTCGATCTTTTCTATTAAAGAGTTTTTTTTTATGTAAATTTTAAGATTTATACCAAGAAAATCATTAGCATAATAGCAATAATGCGGGATCACGATATCCAATCCCGATCCGATCACGATTTTACATATTATCCAAGTATCGATGAAATAGTAAGTTAAATAAATATACACTCAGAAAAAAAAAACAAGAACTTTGTACTTGAGTTAAGTACAAACAGTCTCAATGGTAAGGTAAGTACGAAAATACTTGATTCAAGTACAAAATTCTTACTTTAAAAACGAAATTTTTAGTCACAAAATACTTGGTTTTAGACTGTTTCGGGATACATGAGGAACATATCGAATTATTTTTGAATCTTTTTGATCTCATTAACTCTCAAAATAAATACAAATCAAGTAATGTCTAATGTCAACCCAAAAACATTTTAGAAAAAAATTATGAATACTTCAAATAAGTATAAAATGTTCTTGTTTTGAGCCCATAAAATATTAAAGCTATTCCCAACCTGTTCTAAAACGTGATGGCTGGAAACTTCCAAGAGCCATAAATTAACCAAAGACCAAAGCAGAATTACTGTGGGTGAGAAATTTACCATCATTCCATAACAAATGTGTGAGAAGCATTTGGAAATATTAAGAACAGATTGGCTAAAAAAAAATTCGCATTTTCCGTTGCTCACTTTTTTATTTAATTCCTAGTCTATTTTGTACTCAATCAAACATAAACCGATCACTTAACTTTTGATACTATGTTATGATCCGAACCAAAGGCTTAAATCCTATGAATAAAACTGAACCGAACAAGCCCTAATTCCTGAGATTTTTGCAATCCTGGTTTTAATACAGTTCCAAAAGCTCGCTGTAACCGACATAACTGATAGGAAATACCAGATATACCATATCTTATGTGGTCGGTTGTGGTGCAGAGGGTGGTGTGTGCCTGCTGAGGGAGAGGTTTTCGGTAAAGTTCGTTTATTCATAAGCATTTCAATGCAGCGATTAACAAATAATAAAAGCAATCAGCTGTTTGTCTTGTCGATTTAAACATCGCTTAATCTATTGGGACTGCCGGTTAGAAGTTGACCGGAACTTGAGCTGCCGTTAAGTTGACTAACCGGACATTGAAAAATCGGTCTTAAAATTTAAAGTGCATGTGAACGACTTTACTCAAGCGCTGCCTAGTTTCAGCATATCCTATCCTACAGATGGATTAGAATGAACAATCACATGGTTCATCAAAAGTAGTCACACAATTTATGGATATTATTTCCAATATTTTCAGGGAGGAGAGGCTTTCGGAAATATCGATATTTTGTGAGTTTAATTTATCACATATTGATTTTGTGAAATTCGAAGCGTGGGAAGGTTTTGGTTCTAACGTTAGCTCATACCTAAAAGCAACACAAACTGTATGGAAATTGTGTCGATTTTGGGTCGAAAGTGATTGGTAGAACACTTCACAGGGTATTATTTTTAAGTATAATATCATTCCATAGTCTACAATTGAATATTATTACCAAAATAATGATAAGCTTTTACTTTGTGATTTGTTATATCAGGTTTCAAAGGAGATTTTAAAGGTAATTCTGAACACTTTTTTGCATCACAGTTTACCGCCGAGTGTATAATAACAAACGAAGACGCTAGGCAGTAGATCAACTTTTTTATGTCTAAACATTTTATTGAACCGAACCGAAATTAAGGTTCATTTTTTAAACCTTAAGAGGCTCGGTTTAAGTTTGGGTTTTGAGTAAAGTGAAAGACGGAATTTCGGGCTCGAACCGGTTCGGTTCAAAACCGGTTTGACCTGATTAAAATATCCATTAAATTTTTAATTGTTTTTAAATATATGAAATAGTCCAACGGGGGATATTAATGACTATCCAGTTCAAATGGTTCTTAGTGGATGAGTTTCTGTTAATAATTTGTTAGTGGACAAATTGAACTGATGCATATTGTCGGACATTTTTCCTCTACTTCATTTTAGAAAGTAGAGTTTACATCAATCGTGGATATTAACCTTAAGCTATTTGACTTTATTTCAGTAATAAAAAAATGTAAATCCCTTAGTAGATTTAGTTTTCATGTTGGGCCATCGGTTCTTAAAATCCATTGTTGTTCACAATTGGTCAAAATAACCCAAGCTAAAAACCTAAATGGGTCACTCACCAGCCTATAACTCAATATATGCAACCAAAATCAACCATATGGTCAACCCAAACACAATGGGGCTTTCCCTAAATGGAAACCACAAACAACAAAAAAAATACAACGAAAATGTCTTCCGAACAAAAATCCATAAAAACTTAACGTAAATTGATGAAATTGATTGGAAAAACGTACAACAAAATAAAACCAAAAATTTATTTCAAAATACAAAAATCGAAAGTGCGTGCGATGAATGAGCAAAATTGCGCAAACGATCGTGAATAGCGATGAGAGTCGGAGACTTTGTTGCTGTCCCATTGTTTTTTTTTTCTTTTACGCACGAAACAAAAAGCTGCCAAAAAAACATCAGTGGGCGCGAAGTGGGGAGGCGCTGGGGGGAACATACAAAGTGCGTGAGAGCTTTCGGCATTTTTTGTTGGGTTAGGTTCAATATTGAATAGGTTTGGATTGTGTTGCTGGGAAGAGAAGTGTGCGTGGAGCGAGCGGTGTTATCCAGTGCGTGTGTGCGATTGTGCGTTTGTGTGGGAATCTCTCATTGCGGTTTAGTTGGCTCAAGGCAAATAAAGCTTCATGAGGCGCGTCTGCTGGCTGCTACTCTTCCCCCACCGCCCCCCGTCGCTCACTGACTCTCTTGTCTTCTCTTTTTTCGTTTTCATTTTCATTATTTCTGCTTTTTTTTTTGTTTCTGTGTCGATTGCGTTGTTGAATATTTCCACTTTGTTTATATAATTTTAATCAAAAAAGAAGCAGTAAAGAAAAAATATATATGTATACATTTATACGTACGTAAAAAGCTTCAACGTTTTCAAAAAAAGTAGGTTAGTGGGTCACCATATCTAACAACGCGACAGTCAGCGTCTACAGCGACGTCAACGTCGCAGCCAGACGAAGCGAATTTTTTGTTTTATAATTTTTTTTTTATGTTTTGGTTGCTTCTTGAGATTTAGCGTTTATTTGATTTTGGGTTGTCTGGTCTGGTTCTGTGTAAAAAAATAAACTTGTCTCTCTGCTCTTTTCCGAAACTTTTAGTGCAAAAGTTGTTAAAAATAGTTTGGCATTTTAATCGTTTGATATGTTGTTTGTTTATTATTTTAGGTTTCTTTCTACATAAGCGGAGAAATGAATTTTGGAAAGAATTTCAAAATATCAAAGAGCATTTTGCTTTGATAAAAAAGCGAAAAAAATAAACCATTTTAAACTTATTTTATTTAAAAAAAAGGCTTTCGAATTCAGTAATGTTTGAATGGGTGATGTAATTAAAATAAAATTATTTTCGAACTAACATATTTAATTTGCCCTGCTTCATGGATACCAGGCAGATTCCTTTGGGTTTTCATAAGATAAGGTCGGTCATGCCCGACTTCGATATTCCCGTTACTCAGGGCGAATTAAGGTATAATCTTATTCCCTTATGTTAATTAACAGAGCAATAACATTAATGTAAGCATATCACCGTTATGTTGGCACGCAGCGCTTACTGCTCTAAAAAGTATGCAACGTTTTTATAACCTTTATAACTCTGTCATTTATTATCCGATCTTGTTTAACATTTGAGTGATTAGAGATATTTTGCACATACGTTATTGTAAAAATAAACACTAGTTAAAAATGTTTAAAGAACCAAAAAAGGCTTACCAGTAATTATGACATTATGTTTTATAAATGGCTTCAGTTACTCGTGTGTACTCGTTTCACTTAAACTAATAGAGTGCTTAATATCGAAATCAGAGTTAAATTTAGGTGAAATAGTTGTTTAAGCTTTAAATAAAGCATAATTTGCATAAGACTCTAACATTTTTAAACGAAATTTTTAATTTTCTTTGCTTGAAATTTTGTATTTTTACTAATAAGATGAATGTCATTGTTTTTTAGTGTTTTTTCAATGTTGCTCTTATAGGCTATTTACACTAGGAGTGCGTTATGCGTTAATAGCTAACAATCAGCTTTTTTTCCGTACAAAAAAAGCTGAATGTTGGCTATTAACGCATAACGCACTCCTAGTGTAAATCAGCTTTAAGACAGCTTGTACATAAATGTCCATAGTCCGCAAGCCAAGGCTTAGTTGGTGAAACCGAAAACGCAGTTTGGTCAACGTTTCGGTTAAGTTTATGGGCTATTTGGAGTTTTTCGTGGGTGAATCTTAAAATGGTACTCCATATCATGGTTTTTTGGCTGACGATACCATCTCTTATGTCGATTTCCCGTCATTAATTTAATTTTTGATAAAAGTCTACCGTGCGGTTTTAAAGATATTCAAGAATTTAGGTTTGACCCCTTTTAGAGGTACCTTAACCAATTGTTTTTAATATTACGTTACGAATGACGCTGTCCATGTTTATTTATCTTAAACCATTAAAAATTAACAAAAGTATTCATAGAACGCGAACCTAGAGTACAGCTAAAGACTGGGTATGAGGCGATGCTTACTGAAGTCCTTTCCATCAAAATTTAAGGATCTCCTCCCGGGTTTTTTCATATCTTTGATTTTGTCGAACTGAGTAATCTATGCAAAATAAGGTTTTCAAGAAGTAAACAAAAACGAGAAGCTTCTATACCCTTGCAAGTGCTTGATTAAACATTTTCAAAAAATATTCTTTTTCCCATTTTCCGACCGATCGTTCGTATGGGAGCTATGAGATATAGTATTCCGATTTGGACAAAAAAATTTAGAATTGGGTGTAAGCATGTAAAACAAGCAAATACAAAATTGCAGGATGCTACCATTAAAAACAAAAAAGTTTATCTACCTAAACTGTTTTTCAGAACTATCTTTTGTATGGCAGCCATACCATTTAGTTGTCCGATTTTAATAAGACTTGGTAGAACTATAAAAAAAAACATAGAAAACCTATTTCAAAGTTTGGAGACGTTTCCATTGACAAGAAAAAAGTTTTTCTCACTAGAACTAGTTTTTCAACCAATTGTTCGTATTGGAGCTATGAGTCATCCAATCCGGTCGGTTTCGACATATTAGTAGTGTGCAGCAAAAAGGAAACTCTGTGCAAAATTTCAGCTCGATAGCTTTAAAAATGAGACTAGTTTGAGTAGAAACAGACAGACTGACGGACAAAGCTCAATCGACTCAGCTCGTCACACTGATCAAGAAAAATTAAAAGAAAACTGAGGAAAGTTAACTTCGGCTCGGCCGAAGTTTGTATACCCTTGCAGCACGTTTTTTAAATAATTTGAATTTGAAGGACATGTCCACTAATAACAAACAAGTTTTTCCCAATAAGACTACTTTTCTGACTCTACTTTTGTATGACAGCTATACTATATAGATGTCCAATTTAGACCAAATTAGGCAGAATTATGGGGAAGCATTAAAAACTAGTAAATACGGAGCTTGGAGACGATTGCATGAAAAACAAAAAAGTTTTTCTCACTAGAACTAGTTTTTCGACCGATTCTACATAATTCTGAGAGACTGTGTCATGGTACTCAACTCACAACACCCGCTTCCCCATTCCCCGCCCTCCCCCTCTTCGCCCCTTTCCCGCTCCTTTTCCTGCTCTCCCTCCGCTCTTCTCCTTGCCTATATCTCTTCCCTTCCTCCTCCTTGTCTTATCTTCCATTCTTTCCACCCTCCCTTCCATTTGTGCATTCGTCCCTCCCTCTCCAAACCACCATTCCATTCCAACCCTTTTTTTTTTAATTTCTTTTTATACCCTGTTCCCATTGAAAATGGGAAAAGGGGGATCAAGAAGTTGTGCGAATATATGTAACAGGGAGAAGGAAACATTTCCGACCCCATAAAGTATATATATTCTTGATCAGCATGAAAAGCCGAGTCGATAAAGCCATGTCCGTCCGTCTGTCCGTCCGTCCGTCCGTCCGTCCGTCCGTCTGTCCGTCCGCCCGTCCGTCCGTCCGTCCGTCCGTCCGTCCGTCCGTCCGTCCGTCCGTCCGTCCGTCTGTCCGTCCGTCCGTCTGTCTGTCTGTATGAAAGCGTCGATCTCAGAGACTATAAGAGATAGAGCCACAAATTTTTGCATCAAGGTAGACTTATGCCGTACGCAAATCAAGTTTGTTTGAGATTTGGAAAATTCCTCCCCGTCCCCCTTTTATCCCCAAAAAACTTAGACCTCCTCTAGAAATTCTAGACCTAAAAAGCCGTCAGATCCATAATTTTTAAGTTAGAGCCTCGTGGTTTAGTGTACATCAAGCTAGGCCCAATATCTATCTATTCTGAAAAGTACAATCAGATCGGAGAAAACACCGGAGTTATAAGCGAATCAGTTGAGTTGATAATAGCAGTTGTTGGTCAGGAATAGCTGTTACATTCATCTTCAAAAATTCAAAAGCAAACAAACGAAAACAAATTAAACGGGGTATTTTGTAGTCGGGTAACTTACTTGTTTAAATTTATTTTTTTTAATATGAATCATAGTTGAAATTAATAAGATTACACATTGATTTTAATATGCCGTCCCCTCAAATATATCAGCAGAATACTTAAAATCAAAAATGGGCATATTAAATAGAAGATTTAAAATCATATTTAATATGACACACTGTGGTGCATTTTTAATGGTAAAAATAGTTTAATCTAAGTGTAAATAGTAGGATTTGCGTTGTTTTTTTTTCTGTGTACAATTCCTTGGCAATTTGTGTCGTTTTTATAGTAGGTCGATTACTTTAAAAACTGGTGTAAAGCATGGTCTGAACCAAGGCTCGAACCAAAACCTTTGCCCAAATACCATGAACCTCAAATTTTCGAACTTCAACCATTGGTAGAATGATTGTTCGACCCCGCAAGTTTGAGGTTTTTCTAAATTTTAGAAAAGTTCATTGCTCTATGATGGTATAATTAATCTAGGTTTTATCTACAGCGAAGACTTCAGATCCAAGTACTGCTTTAAGTGTGATGGCCGAGTTTATTTGTTGCCTATTGTAAGAAATTGCGGCACCCATCACTCCGTTGGATATTTTAGTTGAAAATTGACATGTAAAATGTATATAGAAGCTTCGTACTTTACGTATGTATTCTGGTTCGCTGATCAGTTCGTTTTATAACAAAGACTTTGAATTTAGTTTGTTAATGCGAATTCCTCGATATCTGTACAATCGTTCCTATGCCAACAAAAGTTTTTGCTCAGTATGTATTTTACTGCTGCCGCAATATCAGCACAAAGCAGCGCTGCGGCAGAAAACTTGGCTATCGTTCGATCATTACTAAATAGTCCCCAGTTTTAAATATATCTGGAAGGTACGTATCATCCGTATGAGGTTTTTTCCAAACTGCGAGGGAGGGAGAAAGCATGGAGACAAAATTTAAAACTAATTTAATTGACTTTTTCTATAAACTCGGCTGTTGATGGTGATCAAGAATATATTATAGGGGGTCACAGATGCTTTCCTCTGCCTTTTACATACAATTGTTCAATCTTAATCTCCTTTTTACACCTTTGAACCTTTGGTGGGTGGATTAAATAAACTTCTTATTTAAGATATTGCTACCAGAATCGGGCACCTAAAAGTAGGCAATAGCTACAAAAATGCTTTCTCTTCTTTCGAAATAAAATGGTCTACGACATTTTGATATCAATTTTGTTGATATTATATTAAGTATCATTCCATTCTCCTCTTTTGATCAAACTGCCGAGTGTGTCTGTCAATTGTTACAAATTTTAATACAATTGTTGTATGTTAAAACGACTTTTATTAGACTAAAAGAGTAAAACAATTAAACTCAAAACCTTTTCAACTTCAGCTGTCGTTGTTTGCCCAACAGTTGCGCGTGCCGCCAATTTTGTTTGTTGTTGCTGTTGATATTCTGTTGCTGCAACTTGAACATTTGATCTCAAAGGACACAGGCGGTGCACTTGTTTCGACTGAGTATGTGTGTGTGTGTTGTGACCGACTGCCTTGTAAACTGGGTCAATGCAATTTAGGTCACCTAGATTCGATTACCAAACCGAGCCAAGTCAGTGAGTGAGTCAAGCCAAGCGCGAGCCGAGAGCTCTATGGGGTATGTCGTTTTAAGTACATACATATACATATATGTATATTATGTACATATATCTAGTACATGGCTTAGTTGTTGTTGGTCCGCTGTGGGTCGTTGCAAACAGCTGCGTGTGTGCTTGGCAAGTGGGTGGAATTGCTGATGATTGCTGGGTGATATAAGACCCCTCCAACCCCCTCGGTTTGTGAGAGTGAGTGTCTCTCTGGGGGAGCACTTTCGCTTTTGGGGTTTAGTTAGTTATAAAGTTTACTAGGGTGAGATAACAGGACAATAGAATTGGTGTAATGAGTTGAATCAACCATTCAACCATATGATAATAAGCATTAATGGAGATTAAGAGAATACTGTTGAGTGTTTACCAATGCGTCAAATGGGAAATAAAAAATGCGATGCACAAATTTAAGAAAAGGACTAGATTTGTGAAGGGGAATTGGCATTTATTTGTGTTTATGTATGACACATTAAAGTCTAAGCAAAAAAAATTAAAAGTCTTGTTGCAATTTGATTTCATTTTTGGATCTTATTTTTAAAATTCATCATTATTTCCTCCATGCATGTTTCATCCTGGCTTCCTTCTTTTCTCCTTTGTTTATTTATCCTTTCTACATTTTCCTTTCTCCTTCCTTCCTCTTTGCTTCATTCTTCCATCTTCCTACTTCTTTCCTCCTTTTTTCTTCTTTTTTCCTAATATTTTCCGCCTATCTCCTTTCTAGCTCATTACTTCCTCTCATGTTCTTCCTTCTTTCATTTTTTTTTCTTCTTCTTCTCTTGATATTGATATATTTCTTTCTTTCTTGCTTCTTTCTTCCTCATATTTTCCTCCTTTCCCCTTTCTACCTGCATCCTTCATCTTCCTCCTGCATTTTCTCCCTAAATCGCTTTCTCCCTGCTTTCCTTTTTTTCTCCTTTCGTTCTTACTCGTTTCTTTCTCCTGACTTCCTTATATTTTCCTCCCATTTTTTTCTTCCTCATTATCTCCTCCCTTCTTCTTCCTCCTTCGCTATTTACCTCCCTCTGCTTTCCCTTTTTTTCTGCTTTCTCCATCTCTTTCTTCCTCCTTTCTTTTTCATATTTTTCTCATCTCTACCTTTCTACCCCCCTACTTCTTTTTCATTTACTATATATCTCCTTTTCTTCCTTCTTTCTTTTTGCTTTCTTTCCGTCTCCTTTGGTCCTCCTTCCTTCCTCCATTCTTTCTGGTTTGTTCTCCCTTCTTTCTCCTTTGTTCCCCCTTCGTTTCCTCATTATCCTTTCTTCATCTTTCCTTCCCCCACTCTCGTTCCTTCCTCCGTTCTATATTATCCATCTCTCCATCTCCTCTTCCTTCCTGGAAAACATACAAAATAAATCGAACGCATCAAAATCAAACCAAAATCTACATGTCCAACTGGAGTGTCTTTCAACAACCAAATAATGTCAATTAAAGTATTTCACAAGTCACGTGATTAGCTGGCTTATGGCAAGGTCATAGACAATCGTTTAAAAAAACTTGTTGAACAAAAAATATGTTTTAAAATCATTTCATAATTGAAAACTACATTAGGCTACTGCGAGACCTTTAGCAAACATAAAAATGATTACAGCAAATAATAAAATAATTTACACCCCGACAAACTTGACTTGACTCTGCCACCTTTAAATATTATGAGGCTTTTTCATTGTGTGTGGTGCCGTGATGTAACATTATTTTTTTTGTTGTCTCATATTTAAATAAAAAATTTTTTATTTATTTTTATAAGTTTGCTTACAGTTTTTTTTCAGTTTTGTTGGTTTTGCTGATAGCGTCGCGAGAGCCGAAGCTCTCAAACACGAAGCTGACGCGCGCACACACGCACACACACACACGACGCGACGATGGGCAGCCATGATGGCTGACGCTGACCCACTTTGGGCTATTTGCATGGCCTACTGCACTTGGCCAAGTTTTTGTCTCGCTCGCGCATAAAGCCGAAAACAAAATCAAAAAAGAGATAACCAAAAACGAAATAAAAATTGATGTCGAAAATAATGAATATTAAAAATGATTCGTGGTACTCCAAGTAGTTGTTGATAAGCAACGTCAAAAGGTGAGCGTGGCCACCCAACAGAAATGTATATGTAGGTGTAGGTATACAAAAATTACTCATACGCAGTGTGTTTGCCCATTACATATTTTGCATGGGTCTGCTCTTTTGTCGCAATAATTAGTTGGGAAATTTAGATCATGGCAGCCATATAACATTGTAATAATTGCCAGCCAGCAGCAGCAAGCTAGACAAACTGAAAACAGAAGCAGAAACAGACATTGAAACCCTCTCGACACTACATTATATAGTACAATATATTACATACATATTTGTGCTTGTGACTGAGGCTGCTGCTGTTGTTGTTGTTGTTATTGTTGCTTTTCACGTGCACTTACATAATCCCTGAGTACGTACCAACATCGCACACAAATTGCGTAAAAATTGTATTTTTCGGTTTTGTTTTCTGGTGCGTTGTTCATTTTCGAAATCAATTTGATTTTATTTGGTTTTATTTTTGGGGGCCTATTTTGTAAATGATTTTTGGCACTCAATTTGTTTATTGTGCAAATGTGTGTGGCCAAATTTAATGTGATTTATAAAGAATACTAGAAGAGTAACATAATAACACGCTTCAATCGATGTTCTTGGCACTTTTCTTTTCAGTTTATAGTTTGTAATTATTGGACTATCTATGGTCAACAAAAAATTAACAAGTGAGTGAGTTACAGAACAATAATAAACAAATAAGTGGGCAACTAAATGGAAGATTCGAAAAGAACATGGCCACTTATTTTTGTACACTCAGAACAGAAAGCAATCAAACAGACTAAAGCTAAGCGTGTTTTATGCTATTTTCGTATTACGAAGTTGATTAAGAATACATATACTTTATAGGGCCATAAATGGTTCCTTTTCGCTTTTACATACTTTTGCACAATCATAATACTCTAAGGTGTATATAGTATAGCATAGAGTATATAAAATAGAAGCAATTCGCAGTTTAGTTTGTCCCGGATTTCACTTTAGTGAGTTCAACTTGGATACATGTTGCAAATTTTTGGGAAACAATCAAGGGAATCTGTATCAAATCTTAAAACTATCAGGCCTGTTCCCGTTTTCGATTCCGATCAGATCATGCGGAATTGAAATCAGTTTTGCCTTAGAGTTTGTGGTATGCAAAGTATAAGACAATTTTCTTGGCGACGATGATTATTTTCATATTGCTAGTATTTTTATTTTAACATGTCGACTATTGTGGAGATTTTGAAGTTTTCATGGATAAATTAAGTGTACAATTTGATTTAAAATCATTTTTATTAAAATTGAACCTCAAAAACGTCGAAATGAAACCAACCTGGTCCCAATTCCCCATCAGCGCAGTGTTGATCGAAATGGCTAAGGCTACCTTATTGCTGAATAACAGTTCGATAACGATTTGAACATTCGATCGAAAAGCAAATCGGTTTCTATTTAACTCGGAAACGGGAACACCAAAATGAAAACGATTCGAAATTGCAATCGTTTAACATTTTAATTCCACTCGAAAATGGGAACAGGCCTTCATTACTTCCTTTTAAAACGATGGACTCAATTTAAAATGTTTTAAGCCGATTTAATATGTCAAATTTAAGCCACAATCAGACAGAGGAATAAACACCGTGAACATTGGACTTAATATGAGCACATTCGTTGTCAAAAACAAATCATAAACAAATTTATTCACTTCAAGAACAACTTCACACTTTTTTCTGAGAACTCAAAATCTTGATGAAAGTTGATATGTTTTGTTTTTTAGAATATTTTAAATGAAAAAAACAAATTTTAGGCCCCCGGTAGGTTCTACTCCAGGTTCAGATATTTTTGATCGACGATTTGGGATATTGCTATAATACTTTTTGTGTACAATCGATTATCGAAAATATCGTTTATCGTTATCTCAAAATAAAGTGATTGACGATACAAAGGAAATTTGTATATCTAAATATTTGGCCCAATATACCAAAGAACAAAGCAGAGTTTCTGCCAGTCTATTGGAAATCTATACTATAAATCAGTGGTAAGTACCAACTTTAAGTTTGGAAGCAAGCCAACAACAGAAAAATCTACGGCTATTAGCGAGACTCGAGTCGAGAAGCCTGACACACCTTGCATCTATTTGTTTTTGCAGTCGTCTCGATCTCATGGCGCCGTTTGCAGCGCTGCGGCAAGGCTAATAGCAAATACAGGCGTTAAAGTAAACTTATGCTCAGTTTAAAGAGTGATAACGAATGCTTCACATTTTTAGAGACTTAAACTTAACCTGGCCCAAAAGGAATTGCGAATGAATTTCACACGAAAGCACATGACGATTGGGAGGGTCCTGACGGCTAAGACTACTACTTCCATGATCTAAGCAAAGCTCAACCTTCAGTTAGATCGCTTGCATAGTCGGAATGTTAAATGTATGAACGCAAACAACTATTAAAACCAACTCGAATGTGCTTTCCCGCATTTAAAAAAACCTTTTTTAACAAGATATTGCGCCGATTCACAATCCTTGATTGGTACAATACTGGATTGTGGGCCAAAATGTGAGCTTTATGTAGTTACCCGACTTAAATATGATTGAAAATGTGTGGGGGGATGGCTGGTTTGCAAAGTTCTTGAGTCTGGTTAACAATATTCATAAAAAGAGAAACTAATTGAAGGCATAACAAGTAAGAAAATCGGTCGTTAATATACTCTGTACCATCGAAAGTGTCTGCTTAGTTTTCATTTTTAAGACAAGCCCGACAAAAATGTTTCTTTCCTTCTGAAATGATACAAGACAAGTGAGGTGGATGGGTTATCGCTGAAAATTTGTATTAGATTCTAAGGAATCCATCACTTGTAAGAATATTGACTCCCGACTCGATCACTTGTTGTCCCGCAGAATATGAGATCCATTTATATCCTAATCCAAACTCAATAAAATGTTGTACCCAATTGAGCTTACAATCTTCTAAAAAACGAACATTTCTGTTCAGAGATTGGCATTATAATGACAATAACAATATGCCACATGGCAATGCATCATTTTTGGAATTTTCTTTATATTCAAAAATACTAAAGATTTGCTAGGCCAGAATCTGTTTGAAGCTTACAAATAAGCCTAATTGCAAAAATATCTCGGATTCCAGTACTCAAAAAATATAGAATATCGGTTTCGGTCCCGCTACTTAGTTTTTATCGGTTCTGGTTCCGGTTTGATGCCCTGTGTTCAACGAATATAAACGTCCAATCATTGCTTCTGTATTGCCAAAGAGTGCATATCTAAATCTTAAGACAGCTTTAGGGCCCTAAGTAATAAGTTTGTTGATGACAATATGTCATTTCACCCAAAACCAAAAATTTCGTAGTTGCTTGTTCGTGTCAGTATTTTGCGAGAAATCACGACAAAAAGCTTTGCCAAGTTTGATGAAAATCGGACATATGGACATATGGTATAGCTGCAGTACACAATATAGGTCAGAAAAACAGTTTTTTGTATTGAATGGTAGCATTCTGCAATTTTGTAGTTGTTTGTTTCACATGCTTTTACCAAATTCTACACATTTTTGGTCCAAATCGGATGACTATATCATATAGCTTCCATACAAGCGATCGGTCGGAAAATGGGTCGTTGTGTATAGGGACGAAAATCAGACTAAAAACCATAGATTGGGACAAAGCGCAGTTATCATTTGAAATTTTAAATAGAAACGAAACCTTTCAAATTTAAATCTTTCCTTTTAGATGAATGCAAGGTTTTGAACAGTCAATTCTAACTCCCCTTCAAAAAATATTCAAATTCTTTTTGGTTCTAGTCTCTAAAAAAGAGTTTTTTTTGCTACAACCCATCGTTATGTTGAACCAAACGATGACAGCTAACTCTCGGAGTAATACATACTACACTTTTCTCCTGTACAGGCATGACTAATTTTAATTTTGAAAAACACAAAAAACCCATTACAAAAATTCATAAATAAACATAGTTACGGCATAGATAACTCTCTCCAAAGGAAGTCCCAGAGACAATTCCCTGTGCAATACAAAAATCAACAAACCCAAAGCAAAAAAAAAAAAAATCCCAGACCTGCCGCAACAATTTTACAAAGCAAACAAAAAACCGAAACGAAAACCATAAGGAAAAAATGTAAATGAAATGTCAACAAAAAATAACAAATTGCAGTTCATACAGTTTAATAAATTTTTGAAATTAAGTAATAAAACGAAAATGCAATTGATGAATGTACTGGTGTATAAGAAATATTTAAAAAATGGCAGCAGCGATAAGGTAAGCCCCTGATTGCTGATTGCAGGCTTATCAGCATGCGTGGCGGCGTCGCTGTCTCTAGCGCTGCCACAGTTGCCGTCTGCTTCGCTGTTGACGTCGACCCATTTACCTAAACTGCAAGTTGTTCTTGTTTTGGCGAAGCTTTGTATCGCCAAAAGCTCATATGTGTTTTGTTAGTGTATAGTTTGCATTTACGCTTGCATGGAAGCTTTTTGGTGTGTATCTTTATCTGTATTTTTGTTTTTCTTGCTTTACTATTTATCTTGTGGATGAATTTTGCATTGTATGGAGGATCGTTTTGAGGTTGTTCTTTTTTTTTTGTAGCGGCGCCCCAACTATGCACACGCAAAACGCACAAACACACACACAGACACACACCTACCCACAAGCTACAAAAGCTTTAAAAAGCTCGCCCTGGCGTATGATGGGGGTTCTTAATCTCTCTCTCTCTCTCGCTCTCCCTATCAGTGTGTGTGCTTGTGTGGGTGCAAAGCATTTTTAAGTTTTTTCTTTAGAAAAATAAACTATTTGTGTCTGTAGTTGTGAGTGGAAGGCATACAATTTGTTGCGACTTGGGTGATTGTTGAATGCGCTACCACTGAGATAAAGTGTGTTTTAAACGAAATTGTGGTGACTTTATCTTTGTATATGGAATTATCTAGTGCTAGTAATTTGAGTAACTCTGTTTACGGTAAGACATACATATGAAAAAAGTTTAAAAAAGTGGGTACTACGATCAGGTTTTCGAAAATTCTGTTGGGGAATTGAGAAAAAATTCGCTGAAAACAGATGTATGCAATTTGTTTGTTTTTATCCGATCAAGCTCAAATTCATTTTCAAAGATCTAAATAAAAATTCAACAATAAATGCATTCCAATCTTCTGAAAATCTACCCTTCTTGGTGTTGCTAAGTTTAAATGGGAGAAAGTTGAGTTCCCAGCGATTAGCCCAAAAACTACACCTAAGTAACTGACTTTCAATTTTTTCTTAAATCTACTCCTAAAGATTGGAAATTCAGTTTGCAACAAGTAAGAAAGTAGAGTTGCAAAGAAGGTACAAACCTTCTATATACAAAAATATGAAAGATATTACCTTTACTTTAAGCTTTAAGCTTGGACTACCTGCAAGATAAATGCCATACATGTCGAACGTCTGTCTCTTACCATCTAGGGTCCATACGGACAGACAGATCATACGGACAGACAGATGGACATGGCTACATCGAACTGGCTTTTGATGCTGATCACATCAACTTCTGACTAGCGACTTCATTTGTTATATGGTTGCGATATAGTGAGTCTGACACCAAAAATGCGCAGGAAAGTGAAAAACCAAATCAAGAAAAACGTTTAGAACTACTTATAAGATCCGCACACATATAAACCTCTGTTTTTTAGCTCTTCGACTCTCAAGCTTTTTTAATAATTGTCAAAAGCAAGAGTCTAACATTACATTGGTAATATTTTTCTACGAAAATTCTGAAATGGGATATTACCAGGGATGCAAACCACTCGAAAATAAGTACTGGTTCGGTTCAGTGGTTCGCAGAATTTCTGAACCGCCGGTTCGGTTCAGTACATGGTTCTTGGAGCTAACTGAACCGCGGTTTCGGTTCGGTTCAGTGGTTCACAAAGGTACATAAAGAAATATTATAATTTCTGTAAAAATGTGACTATTCGAACACTTTTGAAATTTAATTCTTCTAATCCATTTGAATATCTTTAAAATCTTTACAAGAATGTGCATATTATTATGTCGGACTTTCAGAATTCGTCTATAAATTCCTTGAGGAATGCCCTTCGAAAAGAGAGAATGTCAGCTAGAAAAGAATTCGTTCCATGCATCTTACATACCCTATTAATCATATCATACGAAAAAAAACTCTGCTGTCTAAGATTGAATTAAGGTAAAAAAGATTGAATTGAAAATATTGTCTACTAGAGGAAAAAGACATATTGATGACAGGAATATTAAGCGATAGGCGGGCCATTGCAGAAGACTTACAGTATTACAAGTTGTAAAATCTGTGTCAAGTCATCCTATGTACGAACGAAATGTATAAAAATTATCTTCGATTCAAATTCCCAAATTAATCAAAAACATTGGGGAAAGCGATTCCAGTTAAAACTCGTGGAAAGCTGAACCGAACCGAACCGTTTTCTTTTGTGGTTTTCGGTTCGGTTCAGCAATTCTGATAGGAAGCCGGTTCGGTTTGCGGTTCGGTTCACTAGCCGAAATATGCGGTTCGGTTCGGTTCAGAACCGGTTTGCATCCCTGGATATTACTTAACAGTAAATTATATTATATTTTGAATATTCCCATGTGTTCTACTAACCTATTCAGACCCAAAAACCACGCGATTCCCTTACGACTTGTGTAGTTTTTAGGTTTAATGTGATTTTTAGAACACAGAACACAAAAATAATTCGAACCAAACCCTTTTCCCAAACACCTCGAACCTTAAATTTCCCAACCTTAACCATTGGTTAATTTTGGTTCAAACCAGTCAGCCAGATATCCGAATATTTTTTTTGGTTTGCAACCCCTTATATAATACTCTATGGTACCTCCGGTTCAGAGTATACAAATTGCAAGAAATTGAGAGCGATTTTCTTACTGAGACTATTTTTCTATGGCAACTGCAGTCATCGGCATAAGTATTTTGACACAAAAAAACTGTCTTACATAAACTAGTAGATCTTTTAAACAAAATATCCTAAAATTTTTATCGTGTTCTGGTGTAATATTAAGCTTTCAATGAAACATAAGAAGTCCACAATAAGCTGCTTAGGTTAGAAACTAACAATTGAATTGACCCAGAAGGATAAAGAATTTTCACAACGATTTTACAATTGATTTTTTCGTAGCACAAGACTTTTAATGCGAAAAGAATGTTTAATTCTGAGCATGTTTTTCGAGCTGAAATCGAATCTTGCTAGAAACCCTATATCTCTAATAGATTGACTGTAAGTAGTCACAGAAATACAGAAAATTGCTAATTTGGCCATTTTTCCGAGAACAATATATGCAAAACGAAGATATTTTTACAAATTTGATTTGTTAGTGATTTAGTTCTTACTTAAATATCTTAAATGTGATTTAAAACTCAATATTTTAATACAAATCGGAGGAATCATGGAAAAGCATGGCAATCTAATTAAACCTTAGCTTAAAGACGTTTCTATTAAAAACAAAAACGAGAAAGCTAAGCTAACTTCGTCTGTGCCGAAGTTTTTATACCCTTGCAAAAGCTTGCTTAAATATTTTCAAATAAATACTCTTTTTCCCATTTTCCGACCGATCGTTCGTAAGGGTGCTATATGATATAGTCATCCGATTTGGCCAGAAACTTGTAAAATTATGTGAAAGCATGTGAAACAAACAAGTACACAATTGCAGGATGCTACCATTAAAAACAAAAAAGTTTTTCTAACTAAGACTGTTTTTCATTCCTATCTTTTGTATGGCAGCTATACCATATAGTTGTCCGCTTTTGATAAAACTTGTTAGAATTATACAAAAGCATAGAAAACCTACGATTACAAAGTTTGGAGACGTTTCCATTGAAAAGAAAAAAGTTTTTCTCACTAAAACTAGTTTTCCGACCGATTGCTCCTATGGCAGCTATGAGATATAGTAGTCCGATCCGGTCGGTTCCGACATATTAGTAGTGTGCAGCAAAAAGAAGACTCTGTGCAAAATTTCAGCTCGATAGCTTTTAAACTGCGAGACTAGTTCGCGTAGAAACAGACAGACAGACAGACGGACGGACAAAGCTCAATCGACTCAGCTCAGTCAGTCACCCTGATCATGAATATATATAGTTTATGGGGTCGGAAATGAATATTTCTATGCGTTGCAAACTTCTGGGCAAAATTATAATACCCTTTGCAAGGGTATAACAAAGTCACAGCTACAATTACCTTTACCATTAGTATTAAAATGTATCTGATAATAAAAAACTATTCCTGATTACGATTTTTTGGTAATCGTAATTATAACTTGGTATTACGAATATTAGTGATTACTTAGAGAATATTACTAAATGTAATAATTTTTACAATTACTTGAATAATAGAACCTGTAAAGATGGATTATTAAGTATTTGTGAAATTATTTACCCTACCGCTACCGTCAAAATCATAGAAATGATGTTTGGGGATTATGTTTTTTCTTGAGACCGTTGTATTACCATGTGCCATGGCATTTTTCACTGCATCGGCTATAACAATATGCTCAATACCGTCAGTTTGACGATCATGCAAAGCAATTTTTCCAAGACTGTTGAGCCACCGCATTTTGAGTCTTGGTTTTAATACAGATGCAATAATTGCAGTGTTCGCTTCTGTTGTAAGTTGAAAAATAATGTAAAATTGTTCCATGACTTTATTCACATCGGCAATCGCAGCACTATTAAAGCTAACGAAATCTGTGGAATCAGAAATTCTATTTAACTTTACTGTTCGGTTAGTTAATGCCGGATTGAAACATCCATTATGCAAATTGTGCTCTTCTGTAGAAAGTCTTATGCCGTTGCTAATAGGGTCATCAAAATGCGGAATTTTGCATTGTGCTCAATCTGCTCTTCCATTTTTGATTTTTGTAACAAAAGACGACAGACCGAATCATATATGGAATTTTATCTTGTGACAACAGGAGCTAATAGTGCTGATTTCTTGGTTAATGATCTTAGATAACTTGGGCCAATTGCACTTAAGCCACAATGGTTTTTATTGGATTCATTTTTATTAACATGATCAACAAACAATTAATTTTGGTGGAGTGCAATAGCACTCAATAATTCCCTTGTACAGGTACAATTATTCAAGTAATTGTAAAAGTAATTACAACTGGAAATAATCATTAAATAATCATAGTTCCAAGTTACAAAATCAATTATTTTAAAATTGTAATCAGGAATTGATTTTTTATTATCGAGACTTTGGTAATGACAAGTAATTCAGCTCTGGAGTGCAGTACGCTAAAAGTACTCAGCTTATATAATTCAAACGTTTGTTGAATTTAAAGTGAACAAATTTCTGCAAAGTGATTCTAGGCGTTGTTCAATGGTCCCCTTTTGTCCTTTAGAAACATTAGGCATGTCTGAAAAAAATGGGTTTTTTTTGCAGTTTTGTCCACCCAGATTTAACCTTTTAGCCAGCGTACAATAAGATTAGGCTGTGCTGTACACAATTTTAGCCTGTTATTTGACTCTTACTTCAGAACTCTGTAAGTTGAATCGCATAAATTTAATTTTTTATCAGTTTTGCGATTTTGGTGCAATATGTGCAAATTATATTTCGATGATCTGCTCTAATCTAGGTCATGATCGTCACTGGACGTTATCTAAAAACCTGATATTTGGTGTAATAGATGATAAAAACAATACAATTGCTTTTTCGATAAACTGTTTTGTTTTATCTTTCTGGAAAGTTTGTGATCGCCTTTGGAAAAATGTCTATATTTTATTCCGCATGCCTGGGAATTTCAATGAAATAAGAGGGAAATTCTATGCATTTTATTTACAACTGGGTACAATATTTCCATGCCTTAATAAAACAGCATTTTATATTACCAACTACAATACACTCAGGGAAAAATGTCATAGTAAAACCTAAAATAATCAAATAGGATTTTACTATGCGCCGTTTGCAATAAAATTACTTAAAAAGCACTTTAAATTGACTAAAAACATATTTGCACGTAGAATTTTAGTTACCCTTTTATATTCTCAATGCAGGGAATTCCAACTTGAGAATTACAAGCGGTCGTATTTTTAGCAAAATGCCAGAGATATTTTGATGAGTACTTTTAGGCGTTTTAATACATGTAAGGAGTATTTTGACCGTCTGGCAGCCAGCGTACTAGATGGCAAAACTGGTTGAGACAGCATTACAATCGTGTTCAACTTTTAAAGATCCCGATTTCGAGTCCCCCTGAGTAAATCAGAAATTTATACAATTTTTTTATAATTCGTGGTTTTTTCACTACCTTATCTTTAAGAATTCGGATCTCGATTTCATTACAATTCTAATGAGGGAAAGGTTGGCTGGCAACATTTTTGAAGCAAAAAAAAAAAGTTTTAACTATTTTTATTATTTTAAACTTTTACTTTAGATTTATGAATATCAGATTTAACGCCAAGTCAATTGGTAACAAGAAAGAAAGTCGGTCAAGCCCGACTATAACATACTCTGTACCAAGAAAATTTGTCTTTTGATCATAACTCGAAAACCGTTCATCCGATCTTCTTCATTCCTTTGGCGGATCGATAAGTTATCCTAATAACTAAATATGTCCAGAAGGAACAAGCCATCTATCTTCAAAACTGTGGGAGATATGACGTTTTTTCCATATTGCGGGGGCGGGAGGGGGCGTGGCCAAAATTGAAAATAAACTTGATCTGCCTGCAGACATAAGAAGCATATGTCCCATACACGTCAAACCTCTATCTCTTACCATCTCTGAGATCTGTGCGTTCATACGGACAGACAGACGGACGGACAGACGGATGGCTATATCGACTCGGCTGTTGATGCTGATCAAGAATATATATACTTTATGGGGTCGGAGATGCTTCCTTCTGGATGTTACATACTTTTGCACAAACTTATAATACTCTATGTACCTACGGTACAGAGTATAAAAATATGAAAATCCAGGTGTAAATATATTAAAAATTAGAGTATTTTTCCCTTAGCGTACTGTACTTAGTGTTCCATTAACAAGTCAACTCAATATTCAACTTTAGCATAATTTTGGTTAGGTAATTTTAAACCGAGCAAGAGCCTATCGGCAGTTGAGTTGATATACGCAATAAACATTCGACACATTATGTAGAGACGGGTGGGAGCTGTGATAACAGCAGACAATCAAAGATAAGCAGAGAGTTTGGAATATAGTTACAGCGTAAAAAAAACTGGACAATTGCTGGAAAAACGGGTTATGTACTCAACAAACAGAGCAATACTCATGTGGATGACAATTATGGGAAAGAACTACTCTTGTGTAAGTAGTGGGGGAAATAATTGCAATAAAATTAAATTTAATTAAATTAAATGTGCGGCTGGAAACCCAAACAACTGCCAATAAATCAAATGTGTAAACAAAATGTAAAAATGTATTTATATATTTACGAGTAAATGTATATAAAATGCATGCATGTAACTAGGTCAGGGTGCAAACCCCACACACACACACACTCACACACACAAGAGTAAATGAGACGAAAAAGGAAAATCAATGCTCTCGTCGCTCGTTGCTGGCAAATTGCAATTGCAATGCAGAACAAAATTAGTACAAAGCAGCGCTGCCCAGAAATATCTGGCACAGGGTCAACTGGCGACCCATTAGCACACTTTTCCATCAGCGACTCAGACGGAGTCCGCCCCAGACACTGAGACATTCACTCAATGCCATTTTCATTTTCATTCGAGTTAAGGTTAACAACAATACAACACAACTAATGGCCACAAAACAAACATTTAAAAATAGACAATCTAAGCAATTCAACATTTTTACTTTAGAGGCAATCACCACAAAAGCATAATTAAAAGAAAATTTCACAACATTTTCAATTCTAAGACGGGGATTCCAACAGATGGAAAAGACTTTGCAGAAATCTTTCGATTTACTCTAGCTGAAAGGATTTACAAAAAAAAAAGATGCACGAAAGATAAATAATTCTGATTACTGAAGAAGTCCAGAAGGTACGAAACTTCTATCTATAAAACAGAGAAAGAAATTAAGATTTTGAGGATTGCAAGAAGCGTGAAAAGTGTAAAATGCATATGTATGTTCTAATGTCGTCATCATGACGAAAGAATATATACACCTTGTATAGTCGGAATTGATTCTTTCTTGCTGTTTTATAAACTTAAAAGGCTCTGTGCACCATTGCAACAGCTTTTCTTTAAGATTCCAAAAGTTTCAATTTAGGTTTCCTGAAAGGGATTGATTGATTTACATAATTTTATTCACCACAACTTTGGAAAGTTCCAAAATAGTAAACTGTGTATCATCACTTTCAGAAGAATCTCTACACAGAAAAAAAATAGTCATATGATCTGGGGCTCAATATTATAATTTCTGATATTAATAAGAAGCCGACATAAATGAGTTGAAACAAATGAACTGTTCGAAAATATCAAACTGATATTTTCATTTATATAAAATTTATTATATTTTATGATAAAATTGATATTTTATAATGTTATTTTGTCACAACATATGAATAATATATTAAAAGTGACAGGTTAATCACTCTGCTTGGATAAGTCTGTTTGTTTTGCTAAGAATCGGAAAAACACAAATGAATCCTTTTTGTTTTTCTTTACCTCTGCTCGACTGGGGATCGATCTCGGGGGACTTCTTCCACTTAACACGAATGCAATGGCGTCTTATCGTTCACTCGCGTTGCTTAAAGTTTCGAAATGTAACTCTATTTGTTTCTTTTCTTCTTTACATTTTCTATACGTCCCTTTTTCATTATGGCCAATAAAAAAAGAAGAAAAAAATTGCCAAAATATCAAATTAACCAGCCCAGATCAAATTGATATTGACTTTCATTTCTGTGTGGTTGTTAGAATTAAGTTTTAAGTAGTAAAGGGCCAAGCGAAAGCTTTTTCAAAAACTTTATAAAGTTTTCTTCACCGTGTAAGTCCAGTCCATGATGCAACAATAAAGGTGAAGCGGCGCCAGTGTGATGAGTACTTTTGCCAAAAGCTTACGCTTCAAGAGTACGCGCAGCACTGAACGTGAAGGTACTTTGCAGAGCACTCACACTGTCGCCGCCTTACCTTTATTGTTGTATCATGGTCCAGTCTAAGCCAATGTAAAGTGCCTAGGGGTGTTCCAAGATCTTTTACTAGCATATCAAAGCTCTTTAAAGAGGTTTTCAATTCAATACTTACTCTTACTAAAACTAGTTTTTTCGACCGTACGTTCCTATGGGAGCTATGAGATATAGTCATCCGATCCGGTCGGTTCCGACATATTAGTAGCGTGCATCAAAAAGAAGACTCTGTGCAAAATTTCAGCTTAATAGCTTTAAAACTGAGAGATTAGTTCGCTAGACAGACGGACGGACAAAGCTCAATTGACTCAGCTCGTCACCCTGATCAAGAATATATATAGTTTGTGGGGTCGGAAATGAATATTTCTATGCGTTGCTAACTTCTGAGCAAAATTGTAACACCCTTTGCAAGGGTATAAAATCAGTCGGAATATCCCTAAAAAGGATTTTCTCTTCAAATACGAAAAAACGCAATTAGAAATAATTTTTTATCTATACCCGGTTTGGAATTTGAACTCGGTACCTCGGGAATACTTCAAGATGTAAGGTATCTTGGCGCATTCACATCCCATTAAAGATCGCAGTCAAATTAAGAAACTACCTTTCTTTAATTTAGGGCGTTCTACTAACTTTAATGGAAGTAGCCCTATTATAAGACACCGTATTTTCTTTTTTCTAAATACAAGAGTAAATCTGACCTACATTTAAGAAACCTACATTCGAAAAATAAAGAAAAACAAATATTTTAGTGTGAATTTCTAAAAAGTAGAATATACATTTTTTTGAGTCTAATAGTAGCTTTAATTCTTAGCTTCTGCACCCAGCACAAATGAGAACAAAAAACCAAGACAGTTTTCTTTCTCTACCGTGTTTGTGCCAAAGTCAACGTAACAGCAAGTTGGCATGAGCGGTTGTCGACTGTGATCTTCAACGTAGATTTTGTTGTGTGTAGATTTTGATTATATGAATTGACTTGTGGGGAGAGGGGTCTCTTGTTCAGTCGTTTTAGTAATTCTTAAGTAATTCTGCCGAATGAGCACATAGTTGTTCCATACCTATTCCCAATTAGCCCGTCCCACTTGCATTTCAAAGTCAATTCACAAAATAAAAACATCCATTTTAAACCGTCTAATAACCCAATTACCATGCGCCTAGTTAAACAATTTGCAAACAAACAAATTGCCAGTCCCTTCCCCCAACTAATTGCTTTCATTATTATTGTTCATTTGTTTCGTTTCAACGCTTCGTTTAGTTCTAACCACTATTTTGTTTTGGTATCGCGAGAGTCTCGAAGGGCGTGCCAGTCAACTTGATATTCAATGTTCCATCCTTGATTGCATTTACAAGATTTCTGATCGCTTGACTAAACCCAAAATGGTGTTTCAATTACAAATTTGCGGTTTGCCGCCATCATTGCCAATTTTGTATGCGAATCGAAACAAAAGAAGTTTGTGAATGTGAATGACCCAAATGGAGGATAGAATGTGAGGGATTTTTTTGTTCTTTGATTAGTTTGGTTTGATTAATTGCTGACTAATTGGTTGGTAATTAGACTCATTGTATACTATATAGGCTTGTTGGCTAAGTTCCAATACAATTTAACAGTGACTTAACTAGCTAAAGTCAATTTTTAATTCAATAATCTGCATTTCTATGCATGAAAATACATTTCTAAAGGGCCTTTATTAAATTAGAAATTTCTAAGCATAAGAAATATGTTTATTTTTTGGTGAAAAAAATTGAAAAAAGTTTAATCCCCCAAGGACCAAGATGGTATTACTGTCAAACAGAAATCTACCTTCATTCCATTTGACATGTTTAAGAACTATTTGGGACTATTTGGAACAGACTAGCTTAAAAAGATATCCACAATTCGTTGCATACTTTGCAACTTTGCAATTTCTTAAACTTATCGACTTAAGTGAATTTTAGAAAAGCAAATTCTTAGTTTAGTTACATAAAGTGTTCAATGAAAAATGAGAATTCTTGTTAAGCTAGTCTGTTCAAAATGTACTTGATTGATGAAAATTGCTAATTTTAATTACATTAACAGTAGTTAAGCGATTTAAGAATGTGACTTACTTAATTTAAGTAATTCCAATAAAAAAACATAGTTGAAATTTTAGGTACAAAACGCTTTAAATTCTATACCCATCGATCTAGTCATTTTTTCTGAATGTGCTTAAAGAACTTGAATATTCTATCATATTTTAGTAGGGATGGAGAAATGATGGTGTAACTCCTTTTTATTTAATTTCTAGTTCCAACTTTATTTTAATTTCTGTTTAAACTGTTCTCTATCGATTTTATCTTTTTTCTTATACCATTTTCTGCATTCCTTGCAAGCTTTTCCTCACGATTTTTTGTTTTTAACTTTTATTTCTTTTGTTGCTTTATTATTTGTTAATAGCTTGTAGCTCTCATGTTCATACCTGTTCTAATACAAAGATAAAAGATTTTCATTAAATTTTAGATAAATTGATTTTATTGGTAAGATTTACAGCCATGTTCCGGCTTTCACTTATTTTTACGAATTGCTATTTCAGCAAATTCGCACGATTTCAGTTTAGAGCGCTCCGAAATTCGCAAGTTTTCGTTATCGATAATGTTCCATTCCCAACATGTTTTGCGTCATTTCACTTAACAAAAACAGCTGATGAGCGCCACTACTCATGCTATCGATAGTTATATATCGACATATACCATGGCCAAATCGCAAATTGTTGTTGTTGTGAGCAGTTTTCCATCTCGCTCAATTTTGTGTATCTCTATTAAATAATTGTTTAAAATATTGCCTTAGTGCGAATGGAGTGGGAGAGTCCGTAAGACAAATCTAAAAAGGTCAAGGAACTGAATAAAAATAGTTCCGTGGGCTGTCTGTTTGTGCATCAACCTATATTTTGCATTTACTTTTCATTTCACGGACTCAGATGTCGCCGGTTTAAAAACGCCAAAACTTTGCGATTTCCGAGTGTCGGAGCACCAACTTTTACGATTTGATGATCAAATCGCAAAGTTTTTGCGAAAGCGAAATGGGAGCATTTAAATAGAAACAAGTTAGCTTTGCTTTGATTATCATGAGCTGTTCCAAAGTTTTTTCTATTTACTATATAAAGAATTTTGACAAAACGAAAATTCCGAGGTGTATGTAATTTTCAGGCAACGTGTTCCAAAAAACACAGGACATTTTATCTAAAAATACATTTTAAGGACACACATATTTGTAGTCCATTTATTACTTACACGATAGGGGGTGCCTATTGCTTGTTGTAAACTAAAAATAAGCTAAACTACCCACAAAATGGATACGAAACTACTACCTACTACCCACAGGACACTGTCTTATAGGCAGGCATGCCGCGATGCTTTTTGAATCTTCTCTGTCACTCTTTAGTTCTCAATAGGAGACGATTTGTAGTCCTAGGTCAGCATTTCCTACCCGAAATTTCAGCAGTCTCTAAAATAGAGACTTTACTGCTTCTACCATTTCATCGTAACCTTACCTACTTGCACAACAAATACAATAATGTTTAAGTTAAACAATGAAAAATATAAAGAAATTGTCAAAAATCGTATTTTAGTACGCCTTACTCTTATGGTAGTCGTGCAAATGTATGTGACAGGCAGAAGAAAGCATCTCCGATGTCATCAAGTATGCATATTCTTGATTAGCATCAACAGCCGAGTCGATATAGCCCTATATCCGTCCGTCTGTCTGTATGAACCCTAAAATTAAGAAAACTTTTTCTCGTTTATGGAAAAATTTTCTGAAGCTTTGAAAATTTTCCATTATTGAGAAAATATTTTTCTTAATTTTAAGTTAAATCGCCTTCGGACGGATTTCATAGGAGAATTTCAATTTGAAACCAAATTATTAAACCAAATTATTTCAAATTTTGTCCAGAAACATCTCAATATTTAAACTCTTAAAAAAGGAAAGCACGTGTACAGTCGGCATCTTTTGATTTTGTCGTTTATATATAATTTCGTTTATCTCAGATCTATAGATCTCTTTGTGTTTGATTGTTTTTTATATTTTCTATCTTCTTTTAGTCTTTATGACTGATTCAAAATTGTCTATGTATTTGATTGTTTTCCAAGGAAGTTATTTACCTTTGCCCTTTTTTCTGCTATCGCCCCTTTTTCTGGTATATTGCGGGACTTTTCTATTCTTTCTTTTTTTTCGCGTTTTCTTTCAAATCTTTTTGACTTTTTATAATCATTTCTTATTTCACAGAAAAATCAATTTGTCACGAAAGTAAAGAGAGTGCGATTCTTCCAGTAGATATCGCTTTACTCTAGCGATATTGCATTCTTATTCCCGTTCGAGAAGAAGTGTGTCACCCTGCGACATTTATGGGTTACTATTGGATTATTGGAAAGGTATGAGAAATCGATTCTTTCTGGGAATAAGATAAAGTCTCTTTTGTGGAATAAAAAAAGGGTTTCTTCCTGGATTTAAAAAAACTTTTCTTCCTGGGGCTAAGAATACGATTGTTCCTAATGTTAAGAGCAAATCAAAGAATTACACACATTTTTAATATAAACTTTAAACTTACTCTAGGATTTGAAGTCGAAGCGTTTGTACTGAACTCAATTGGAATGCCGTCTTAACTAGTTGCGCCATCGCACACGCTGGTTGCTACACGTCCAGATATTACTTTTCAAAAACTGATAGGTGTATACCAACCTACCTACATGCAAAAATTGGTGCCTCTATATCTTATTGACGGGCTAACGGACATGGCTAAATCGACTCGATTGTTGATGCTGATCAAGAATATATATCATTGTAGGATCGGAAAAGTTTCCTTCTCCCTGTTACTTACATTTGCAGAACTTTATGATCCCCTATTTCCCATTTATCCCATATATCGCTTATTTATGTGTCGAAATGGGGCACCTTATGTTGTGTATTTATGTAAATCGCCAAACTATCACCAAATTTTCCCCTCTAACTTTGGTTAAACTCTCTCTTTGAGGAGATAGATAGGAAATACTACAAAATGTTGGCATGGTTCATTTTTCCAAATTTCTATTTCTACCACGCTAAAATGTAACAACAAAATTTTATTTTTCTCTCTTGTAGTTCCTTTTTCCGTTCCCGTTATAAAACTGGATCTTCTTTAAAATATTTATATATAGCCTATTTTATTTTCGATTTTCTACACTTTGTTTTCAAATTCGCGGACTTAGAAATTAGGAATAAATATTGAAATCTCATCAACTCACTTCAACCCCACATATAACGTATACGCCCAGTGGAAAATAAAATGTTTGCCTTTTAAAATCTACTTAAATATTTTACCTTCTTTAAAGAAAAATTTTAATCACTTTTCAATGCCAGTATTCCATCCCTTTCCAACGACAAATCAAAGCCCACCCCAAACGCATCCCCATCCGTTGTTCAGTGAAGGTCCAACTTTTGAAGGCAGACCATATGCTAGACATAATTTGCATATATACATAGTGAATACATCTGACCTTGCTGTCCAGCAAGGACACCAACAATGTACCTGACGTGAGCCTCTGTGTGTATGTGTGTTTGTAAAGAAAAGGTCCTTGGACAAAGCAAAAGTCGAGTCGAGTCGGAGTGTAACCTTCGCATAAATTAGAACCTTGTAAATGCATTTGCCGCACACACAAAATGCACAACAACATCTGCCAATGTCATGCCCCAATTTACGTCGCTATCGACCTCGTTTGCTATATAAAATGCAACAAGCGGCTGACTTTGACCCATTTTAAATCCTTTGAGGTGAGCATAGATGACGCCGACAACGCCGGCGACGCTTCGCTGCAATCTATGTCAATGTCAGCAGCCGGCAATGCGACGTCGCGTCGTTGCAAGTGGGCGGCAAATAAAACCAACTGAGGCAGAACCAGCCAGAGCGGGTGGGTAAGTGAGTGAGTGAGCGAGAGAGAATAACACGCGACTAGCGCGCGCTGATGCACACAATGACCTTCAAATTTCTATGCAATTTCGCTTTTTGCTATTTGTTTGCATCCTTGTGCCCAATCTCCAATATTAGAAACCGAGCAACAAGCAACAACACAAATTGTAAGTTGAGCTCTTGACCCAAATTCTAATGCCCAAGCCGAGACCTTGCTCCATTTTGGTTCGCAGTTGCTTCTTGCGAAGGATGAATGTGATAAGCTGCACTTTTAGGTTTGCTGCTGCTGCTGCACCAAACAACATAAAGTGCGTTGAAGGTTGCCGCACGGGGTAAAGCAGGGCTGGCGGAGAGGGACGGGGTGTGACATTGTTGAATGTCAACAAATGGTTTTTTATTTTTATTTATTGCCTACTGCTGACTCAGCAAAATCAACTACACACATGATCGCCATCATCTGGGTTGTTTCTGTCTGCTCTTTTGACTGCCTGCTGCCGCCGCTGGTGCTGGAACTGACGCATTGACGAAACAACAAATTGACTGACGGAATGCATTGGCATGTTGTTTGTGTTATTTGCATTTTCATACTCTTTGGAAGAAAGGAGGTATTCGAGATAAAGCATTTATTTTGAATGAATTCTAAAGTTCTGAGGAGAGAGTCCTGATGACTACTGACTGACTGGAAAAAGTTTATATTTTTCCTACCATTACTAGAAGGTTTTCTGAGATTTGATTAGTTTTCCTAACAGGGAACGAAAATTATTATTACTTTGAAAATATTTGATCAGATAAAAATATATTATTAAATATACAATATTTTCATTTTTTCTTCGTTATAATGATTTTGTATGATTTACTTTGTTAAACAATTGCATTTCCGAAAGTGTAAGGTACAACATTTTTATTAGTATTAATATTCTTGATTTTCAAACAAAACAGTCTCCAACTAATTTGTATACTTTAATTAGAAACGAAAAAATCAAGAGTAATCAATATGCTTGATTATTAAAAAGAAAAAAGTGATAAAAATCAACAATGATCAAACAAATAAAAATCGACCAATAAACAGTAATTAAGATTTCTATGAAAAAATAGCATTAAAAATTGGTATGGACGAAGAAAAAAAGAACAATATTAATACCGTAATTAATATATCACGAGGGATAAAAATAAAATTAAAAAATAGTTCTTACTTTCATACAAAAAGGAGTGTTTTTTTTTGGTTCCTGGTTTCTAAAGAGTTTTAATAAAAACCTGTTTAAGTTTCTAAAGGTCTTTGAAAACCGGGTACATTCAAGGGTTCGTTATGACCAAGGTGACTACCTAAATGGATCTTCGAATTGATTCCAGAATTTGGTTTATTGTAAACTGTTGAACGAACCTTAACCCGAACCGAATCTAAATCCTTTCCGGAACTAAATTTGAAATGATTCTAAAACCAATCAATCTTATGTGACCGAGACCCGAAATTGCATGGCAAGAGACTAATTTTGTTAACAATTTTAAAAAGCATTAAGGTCCTTGATTTCAAAGTTTATTGAATAATTTGCAAAAGGAACCAGGTATGCAAACCAATAGGGAATTAGGACTGGTTCCGGTTTAGTGATGCAAAGGTTTAACTGCACACTTTTCTGGAAGTCCAAATTTTTGGCATAAAGTCGACAAATGCAGTTGAAACCTGATGAATTTGATGGCAACTACCAGAATATCATTTGGAAAAGGTTTTTAAATAATCCGGCCACGCCTACCTTACCGCCCATATGGTCCCACGTGGCGGATGCGTAATATAATTTAATTTATTTTATTTTAAATTAATTATACTCTGTACCGTAGGTACATAGAGTATTATAAGTTTGTGCAAAAGTATGTAACATCCAGAAGGAAGCATCTCCGACCCCATAAAGTATATATATTCTTGATCAGCATCAACAGCCGAGTCGATATAGCCATGTCCGTCTGTCCGTCTGTCCGTATGAACGCACAGATCTCAGAGATGGTAAGAGATAGAGGTTTGACGTGTATGGGACATATGCTTCTTATGTCTGCAGGCAGATCAAGTTTATTTTCAATTTTGGCCACGCCCCCTCCCGCCCCCGCAATTTAGAAAAAACGTCATATCTCCCACAGTTTTGAAGATAGATGGCTTGTTCCTTCTGGACATATTTAGTTATTAGAATAACTTATCGATCCGCCAAAGGAATGAAGAAGATCGGATGAACGGTTTTCGAGTTATGATCAAAAGACAAAATTTCTTGGTACAGAGTATGCTATAGTCAGGCTTGACCGACTTTCTTTCTTGTTTTTTCATGTTTTATATAGTTGTTTGTTTTGAAGCTTACGTTTTGCTTGTTAATTGGTTTAAAACTCCCTTAAAAAGTATAAACTTTCTCGATTATGGATCAGCCATACAACGAACATACGTCCTAGGGTCAGCTTAATCTTTCATAAAAGTTGGAAAACAGGCAAAATCGGGCAAAAATTGTTGATAACAAGTTGAAATATATACTTTAAAATAATTAAAATGTGGTCGAAAATGGACGAAAAAAAGTTTTAACTCCACAGGGGAAAGTGTTTTGAGTAAGTTTTATTAGACTAAAGAGGTATCACAAATCCAATTATTGATTATTATTAAACAGATATAGCATTATTGCTTAATATTATTCACATTATACATACATCTTACTGTATTTTGCATATTTCACACATTTTATTTGTTCTAGCAGCTTTTTTATGTGATCAAACAGCCAAGCAAACATCAGACTTTGCAGACCTGTTAAGTGTAAACAACTGCCCTGTTGTTTAAAGTATCCTCTATTAGAAAAATCGCGACCATCAAAAAATTGTCATTAAGAATTCGACTTTATACCAAAAAATTTGGCCATTCAGTCCAGTGTGCACTGGTTTGGTTTACAATATGGATTTTGAATGCGCGGTTTCGGTTAGTGGTTAAAGTATTAAAAAGTATTAAAGTAAGTATTAAAAAGTATTAAAGTGTTAAATAAGTATTAAAAAAATATACATACCAATAAGAATTCTTTTTTCGAAAAATTTAAGTCATTTAATCATTTAAATGACTTAAAAATGTATGTAATTTTCTTGCTGAAGAAATCGAGAACACCTTGTGAACGGCGCATATGCAAAGTATGTAAGTATCAATAAGCCGATAAGAACAGGTGGACAAACACTACAAACTGAAGAATTTTCCGAATTCTCGAAATTGAATCGGAAACTTCCAAGGAGACAAGCATGAACTATCGTTGAAACATTGGCACCTGAATGTAACCAGACTTATAACTACTTTTTTTAAGAGGTAGTTAGAAAATCAACACACACTCGAAAAATTCGAGTACTGTTAGATTTCTTAGAAATTATCTTTTTTTATTATCCTTAATTTACAGTCGCTTTTGACTTAAACTGGTCGGTGGGATGAACCGAACCGATTTCATTTTCGGTTTTAGGTTCGGTTTAGCCATTAAACAGCGGTCAGGTTCGGTTCGGTTTGTGGAAAGATACATTCAGTATATCAGAATATTAGAAATTGTTTGATTTGATCATAAGTAAAGAAATTCTAAATAATAATATTAGGAATTTTGAACACATCAATTGGTTTTCTTTAGTAGTTAAGTTGAGTTTAGATTTAATTTGGTAGTTCATGGAATGACCAAAAGCTTGAACTTGAACCTCCTTTAAATTTCCAAACATTGGTAAATTTGGGCTGAAGCCCTCAACCCTTAACTTCTAACAGGAAAGAAAGTCGGTCAAGCCCGACTATAACATACTCCAAGAAAATTATACGCTCAGCATAAATTTTGATGCTGCAAAAGCAGCTGAAAGCAGCGCTGCTACTGCGCTGCAGCAGCGAACAGTCTTTTGATCATAACTCTACAACCGATCATCCGATCAGCACCATTCCTTTGGCGGATCTATAAGTTATCCCGATTACTAAGTATATCCAGAAGCTACAAACCATCTATGTTTAAAACTGTGGAAGATTTGAAGTTTTTTCTAAATTGCGGGAGCGGGCGTGGCCAAAATTGAACCTACGTTACAGAGATTAATTATTGGTTCGAGCCTTGCGGATAAACAAAGAATCGTTCTAGGTAATAGTTTAGATGTCCCTCTTAGAAAAGGTCTCCTAGTAGTGGGAACTTTAAATGGGTGGTTTCCCCGTACAAATTAAAGTGTGTCCTGTTGGATGGAAGTTTTTAATAAAGGATTTCCATGAGATTTGAGCTATTCCCATTCGTTTAGAATCTCCCATAAGACTTGACCATTAATGAAAAATTCGGGCTAATCGCATTTAAAGATTTCCCCAACGAAAACCTCTATTTAAATCGACCCGCCTTCGAATCTGTGTCAATAAATATATTAGTCAGGTGGTGTCCCAAACTGGCCTCACAAAAGCAGAAAATCGGGTCCATATGTTGGTCATTTTCTCTGCATTTTACAACAAATAACAACGATATGGACGGTAACTGATTGGTGCAAACAAATATTGGAACAATTTTAATTTATTTTCTCGGACAAAATGATTGCCATTTTGTAAAAAATACAACCCAAAGATGTATTGCTTAACTTAACTTCCTGTGATATTCAGTTTGACTTGATATTTGGTTTATGGAGCTAGTTTTATTGATCAAAGCAGCGATGGGCACCAAAATATAACTGAAGGGCGCCGCAAACAGCTAAATGCATTTAATATTGGAGTGAAGGGAAAATCAGGGTAGTTAGTTAGGGCTCGTTACCTACTGTTTTTGCTATAACTTTTGTAACATTTGAATCGATTTATGTTATCCCGGATACAAATTACGTTTCTTTTTATGCTCTTGTAGTTTACTAAACGGAACCCTGTTCAAATCTAACTCAACGAAAATATAACATTTTGGTAGGTTGTTTATGAAGATCCTTATTTTTTTTACTTTTTAAGGATAACAAATTGATTGGTATAGTCGACTGTGAGGTTTTAAATCAGATAGATTGGTTTCAATATGAGTCCTTAAGGCCTGCTCCTGTCATAAGGAAGCGTATTCTTTTAGCGACTTGCCTTAAATATAGTTTTTTTTTCTCTTGCTCGTTTTGCATGCAAACGGGCGGCATTCAAAGGCAGCGAGAATCCCAGAAAGTAGGTTAGTTGATTTTTATTTTTTTGTTTTTATAGACATTTCAAATGGATTTTTATGGCTGCATCCGACGTAAGGCATACCGAGTAACTTACAGCGCAGCATGGAGCACAAGGGGAGGGGTCTGACGTGTGTTTGTGTTGTTGTGGTGTGATGTGGTGTGGTGTGTGCTCTATGCATATGGTTAAACTTAGCATTGCACTTGGCACAAAAGATTTAAGACGATCAACACGAAAAATATGTGCAAATAAATGTCATGCTAGAATGGCAATGTGGCACTTACTTAGATCGTTTCAAGTAATTTGAAAAGGATTAATGTAAATAATGCTTAATTATAGAATAAACAATTTTAATTTACCAAAATGGCAGAAGTGAAATATGCCATGTAATAATAATTTTGGGCGAACCCCAATTTGCAATAATAAAAAGGATTATTTGTAAAATTGCTTTATAACCATATAATTATAGCGTAATTTTTATTTTACAGAGTGGGAATCTAATTCTTCGGGCATTGAATTCTGTAATTTACTGAGTAGAGTTTATGGAAAATTGCACATCTAGTGAAGTGTTTTAAATACATTTTAATTATTATCATCTTTTGATCAGCAAGCTAGAAGGAAAATAATGAAGAAAACTTCAAATCAGGAGAGGTTGCAAACCACTGAACTTATTGGGTTCGGGTTCAAGGAGCAGACTCAGGATGTATCTGAACCTAGGTTCGGGTTCGAGCCAGGGCTAAGAAATAATTTTGTAATAATTTTTGAATTTTTAACTTCGACATTTGATTGATTTATGGTAGTTTATTTTCAATGTAGTATTCGAGTTTAGTTTTAAGTTTATCATTAGTAAGCCGTCCCGTTAGCATTCATCAATAATGAGACTTTGTCTGGTTAAGAACAATATATGGTTGATTTGGGAGCAATTTTTTGGGGTCACATGTTACTGTCAAACATGTTCAGTTTCGTATATATAATTTAACCACAAATCGACTTACAAACGAAAAACACATGCAGATTATTGATTTTTATAATCCAAATTCATGCACGGCAAGTTTATTATCGCTCATTTCTGGTTGAATGAATTCGTGAACAAATGAAATTGCTGTGTTTGGTATAAAGAGCAAGCAGAAGCATTGGCAAGAACTGCCAATGCATTCAGCAAAATGCACTTTTGGGAGTGGATAATGGGCCGGTGGCATCATTGGACCGTACTTTTATAAAGGTGACGAAGGCATAGACGTTACAGTGCATTACGAGAGAGCTACCGTGAGATTATTACAAACTTTGATTTCAAAAAATTAAATGTTTCCTTAATTCAACAATTCCACAACTCAACTAGGGGTTGTGATTACCCTTAATGATTTCTTTTTCGCGCACTTTCGAAATTGAACTCCTAGATATCATTTAAGTAACTCTGAACTTCTTATATAAGTGCTTGCAATCGTTAAATGTCGTAAATAATTAAGAATATCGTCCAAAACCAAAAATATTATACTCAGGATTGCAGTTGCAGGAGATGCACGAAATCACATGTCGCTCGGAATCACTAAGAATCAATTCTGTCTATAGAGAAGGTATCCCATTTAGAGGGTACATCATCAAATCGTAATATATCCGAAATTCAAATGTAACTTTTTTAGGGAATCGATGAAAATTCACAAATTTATAAGTATCTTTGACTGAATATAAGCGCTTTACGTCTTTACACTCGTCGAACTGACACGCAACAAATCGAACCATTTCGTTATGTTGTTTTTGGTTCGGTTTTTCTATTCAACGCGACTTAGGTTCGGTTCAGAACCGGTTTACATTCTTTCTAAACCGTACGCTTGACTTTTACATAGTACCGTAAAACAAGTCAACTTCGGATGTTTATTGAAAAATTGATTAATTTGATGTGAACAACCAAATTTCATTATTGACGAAAATCATGTTTAGGAATTCCTAGTTGTTCGCTCAATAAGTAAACCTTTTGCAATGGTGACACCGACTTTGGAATATAATAAAATGTTAACAAGCCTGTTTAACTTATTGTTTTTTAGATTTTACTTATAAGTATCTTATTAATATGAGCAAGCAATATTACTTCTGGGTAATCATTTTGTAAACACCTTTAGTTAAATGGTGACCTCGAAGCATGTATTTTAAATAACTGAAATATGTTCTTTTAACATATAACAATTAAATACTCTCAAAATAATATATTTATAACAGTCAAACGACACAACCTGAGTTGTTTTTAATAAGTTTTAAAAATTTTCATGTTTATCTTATCACGAATTGTAACTGGAAAATACTGTGAGTGGCTTATTGTGGCTCAATGTATAGTTGAGTCTGTCCATTATTTTTGGACTTTTCAAAAAACTTAAACTTTTAGTCAATAAACAATGCACACAAAAAGGTAAAAAAATATTTTTCTAAGCCATAAGATTTCAAAGCACTCAGTAGGACTTGAAAGTGTGGTCTTGTAGTTTGAAAATTCTTGTATTAGTTTAAATCCCATTTGTCTATTTTTTAACATTTAAGTTGACACTTTTTGTATTTATGATTTCATTTTAATTAGTTTCACTTTTGTATTTAATTTTTTGATTCGTTGTTTTTCGCGTTCCGTTTGTGTTGTTATTCTTAGATTTTTTCCAATCAGCAACAACAGAATTATAGCCAACTATTTAATAACTTTTCAATCCTTCAGAAAAATTTTTCAAATTATACTTAGTAACAAAAACTTACCTCCTTGATCATCAATTTCCAAACCAAATTCATCTTCCGACATGGATTCTTCATCGGAGCTCAGATTGGAGCCGCCACTGTGATGGCCAGTTTGATGCATATGTGGTAGTGTTGTACTTGTGGTGCTAGAGTTGTTGTTGTTGGGTGATTGGATGGCTGTCGTTTTGTTTGGAGCACAGGAACTGGCCGCCAACTCCTCAATACTATGCAAGGAACTTCGTGTCTGTTGTTGTTGCTGATGCAGGATTGAGTGATGAGGATTATGATTGGCAGTATTTGCGGTTACTGTTGTGGGTGGAGCTGCTGCTGCTGCTGCCGCAGTTGAGGTTGTTGCAATTGCTGACATTGTTGTTGTTGTTGTTATATGATGATTATCATCTTTAGTGACGGCTAGTGTTGGTGGTGTAACCTCAAAATCCAGCAATTGTGCTGTGGTTGAAGTTAAAAAATTCGAAGCATTCGTATTGGTAGCTTCCAATGGCTTCAATTGATGATATTCGATGGGAGCAGCAGCTTGTTGTTGTTGTCCCGATTTTTGTAATAATATCGGGTCAATGCCAGTTAAAGTGTCCGTAGTCTGCTGACGTTGAGGGAATAATAAATTAGCAAATGAGGGCATGGTAACCGATTCCAATATGACAGCTCCTCCATTCGAGGGTGTCCCCTTAGCCTCTACATTGTTGTTGTTGTTGTTATTATTGTTGTTATTATTATTATTGGTACTGCCCATTAAAGTCATATTACTATTACTATGAGGATTGGGACTGGCGAATATGCGCTCGCAGAGACCACTCAAAGAAATCCCACCGTCCAGTTGACTGCCATCCATTGTGGGTTGCAGTGAGCCAAAATTTTCGGCACCGCTCTCCTTTTGTATATGGGCATAATTGATGAAGGATATCATGGGTGAACTGCCTGCGGCCAGCATTTGATCTTTGTGATGATGTGGCATTAATTGTTGCTGCTGCTGTTGCTGCTGTTGCTGCTGCTGCTGTTGCAAGTGATCTGTGGCTCCTGTTGTGGGATAACTATTATTGCTGCTGCTGCTCTCCGCCAGCATGGGCACATTGTAAGTATCCATTTTTGATTGGTTATTTGTACGTTTCGTTGTGATGTTTAGGTGTAATTAAAGTTGTTGGCAGGTAACTGTAGTAAGTAGTTGTAGAAGCAGTATTCAAGCTGTAAGGATTATAAAAATTGAAAAAAAAATTAGATTAGATAAAGCTATCGCACGAGCTGCTCAAGGTCAAGATGAAGGCCATACAATGTTAGTTAGTAGGTCAAGGTCAAATGGCTTGGGAGGCAAAACCAAGAACTAGGTCAAGGTCAGCATATATAAAGTAAAAGAGGTTGGGGTGGGGGAGTTATTGAAAGTTATGTTACAGCTTAAGCTTTCTTTTAACTAACAGCTGTACAGTATCAACCAAATGTTTTGTGATGCTTAAAGTGAAAGGAATATCAGAAAAATATTAATGCTGATAATTTATTTAATTCTTTTATTATTTAAAATTATAAGTTTTCTCGTGAATATTGTTAATATTATTTCCGAAATATTTGTTTTGTAGTTACTTTAAATTGAGTTCAAAGAGATCTTCATAAGCCTTGACTGTGTAAACGCAGACATAATTCATAAGCTTGGTTAAAAAACTTGCTATAGTCGGATTTTATATGACAACTATTTGATATCTTTTGTGGTCGGGTGTGTTACAGCGGGTAGTGCGTGTGTCTGCTTTGCAAGAGGTCTTGGGTTCAATCCCGCCTCAGGACATCCACTGAAAAATATGTTTTTTTTACACACCCCGTCACCTTCACCAGTTGTTCGCCTCTGCACCAGCTTCTCAAACTCTGCCGTTCGAATTTGGCGTTAGTAGGCTACTTACTACTGAGGCATAAAGAGACTGCCCTTACCACTTGCCGTTAGAAACCGGCAAAAAAGCGTTCACCCGGCAAAACCAGTAGGCTTTTGAATACTTTTAATTTTCTTTTTAATGGAAACGTCTCCAAACTGAATTCAGTGTATTCATTGGTTTTCTATGCATTTTTATAATTTTGCCAAGTTTGATGAAAATTGGTCAGCTATATGGTATAGCTGCCATACAAAAGAAAGGTCTGAAAAACAGTCTTGCAAATGCTTGCTTAAATATTTTCAAATAAATACTCTTTTTCCCATTTTTCGAACGATCGTTCGTATGGGAGCTATTTGATATAATCGTCCGAATTGGCCAAAAATTTGTTTAATTATGTGAAAGCATGTGAAAAAAACAAGTACAAAATTGCAGGATGATACCATTCAAAACAAAAAAGTTTTTCTAACTAAGACTGTTTTTCAGACCTATCTTTTGTATGGCAGCTATACCATATAGTTGTCCGATTTTAATAAAACTTGGTAGAATTATTAAAAAACATAGAAAACCTACGATTACAAAGTTTGGAAACCTTTCCATTGAAAAGAAAAACGACTTTCTCACTAAAACTAGTTTTCCGACCGATTGTTCCAATGGGAGCTATGAGATATAGTCATCCGATCCGGTCGGTTCTGACATATTAGTAGTGTGCAGCAAAAAGAAGACTCTGTGCAAAATTTCAGCTCGATAGCTTTAAAAATGAGAGACTAGTTTGAGTAGAAACAGACAGACGGACGGACAAAGCTTAATCGACTCAGCTCGTCACCCTGATCAAGAATAAATATAGTTTATGGGGTCGGAAATAAATATTTCTATGCGTTGCAAACTTCTGGGCAAAACTATAATACCCTTTGCAAGGATATAAAAACATTTTTTTATAAAATGTACCATCCTGCAATTTTGTATTTGTTTGTTTCTCCTGCTTTTACATAATTCCACAAATTTTTTTCCAAATCGGATGACTATATCATATAGCTCCCATACGAACGATCGGTCGAAAAATGGGTCGTTGTGGGAAAAAAAATTATTTTTGAAAATATTTAATTAAGGGTATAAAAACTTCAGTACAGACGAAGTTAGCTTAGCTTTCTCGATTGTATATACAAATTGTCCAGATGTTTGTAACGCAAAGAGAGGAAGTATATTCGACCACTATCTGTTTTAGAGCTATCTCAAGAAAACTTTGCACGAGTTCTTTGAATACATATATGCTGCACATTTGTCGGAACCGGGCGAATCGGAAGACTATATGATATGGTCGGTCGGATCCGAATATTGTAGTTTTTTATGAATCGAACAGACTGAAGAGAACCTACTCATTGTACCGGTACTATTGCGGTTCTGAGTGCAACTACTGTACTGGGGGATGATTGTGCAGTTTTGTTAAATTATTAGTTAAAAAAAAGGGTTTCTGGCTAAGAAATTTTATAGATATAATAGTATTGTGAAATGGAAAACTGCAAGATTAGTCTCTTTGGAAATATTACATTCATATATTCTTAGAACCTCATCACAAATAAAAAAAGGTCAATCATCGTCCAATATCCTGGGCTTAAGACGTTTGTAAAACGAGAAGAGAGAGAATCAGGAGTTAAAATGCCTAATAACAATTTGCTGTGTCAATGTTTGAAAACAATTTGTATGTCTAATTATTAAGTGGGTCAGTTTCTGATTGGATCATGCTAAAAAACATGACAAATTTTGGACGGGTAAGTTTTGATGAGATTTTTTTAAGTCATGATTTTGGATGTTAAAGTTGCCCAGTGTTAAAAGCATACTAGACCCGTTTTCCGACCGATCGTTCGCAAGTAGCTATCGATTTTGACAAAAAATTGGTGGAATTGTGTGAAAGTATAAAAATTAAAAAGACGTTTCCGTTAAAAAAAACAAAGAATATACTGTTTTCAGACCTATCTTATCCGATCCTATACCATTAAGTTCCACGATTTGAATCAAACTTAATTGCTTTAAGATAAAACATAAAAGACCAATGTATACGAAAAAGTAACACGTTTCCATTGAAAACAAAAAAGATTTTCTCACCCAAACTAGTTTTTCGATCAATCGTTCGTATGCCGGCTCTATGATATAGTCATTCGATCAGTCATCCGATAACATCAGTAGAAAGATGACTGTGATAAATTGCAGCTCGTTTGTTTTAAAACTGAAGGACCACTTGCGCAGAAATAGACAGACATATAGGCGGACGGACGAAGCTCAATTGACTCAGATCATCCACATGATCAAGTTTATGGGGTCGGAAATGTGTAATTCTATGCCTTGCCAACTTCTGAATGGAACTTCTATTATGGAACCCCTTCCAAGGTTATATAGATGCACTCAGAGTAAGATCAAATTTATACAAATTTTTATTCAAATTTATTCTTCTAAATTCATTTGTGTCGATAGTTAGGAAAAAGGATACGAAAATTGCAAAATCAAAAGCCAAAATATAAAATTCATACATATCATTGGAGATACCAGAAATCGAATATTTTTTCTCAAAAACAAAACGTTTGTTCAAAAATTCACTGACTTATCCAACTGCCCTTCCTTTTACATAATTCACCAGTTCAATCTAGCTGCCGGATATGTTTACATTTTGATTGAAAACAGCTGATTGGCCAGATCTTGGGATATTCCAATCATAAAGTTCGATACAGATTCCACGAAGACTTGAAAAGAAGGTCGCAACTAAGCCCCAATCAACATTGAAGTGTAACCGATAACAGGTCTTTATTTATTTTAATATTTCTTTCTTTTCCCCCATTGGTCTCACTGAATCTGTTCTCGCCCCCTTCTTAATGTTCACTTCCCAATTAAATTGTATTCAACTTCCTTTTTCGCCAGTGTTTCCACTTCATAGCTTCGTTAAATTTACTTCTCTCACAGATTTTTTGCATATGCTGGAAACTTTAATTAACTTCATTCAAAGTTCCAACTTCAACCAACCCCAGAGAGATACGACATCCATAAAAAAAAGCTCACCCAACTAGACAAAAGACCTGACAGACGACGACGGCGACAGCCGCCTGCGTCTGTGTCGAGGGGGAACAGAGTGTCCGTGGGCCAGGAGTGCGGGCTGGGGTAGGGGGAATGGGGAAGACAACATTTACCTTTCATGCAGCAGGCGTTGTGTTTTTGCGCAAGCGTCCCCGGTTCGGAATTCTTTCCTTTCCAATGGCAAGACGATCCGCAGAAGAAGAAGACCAAGAACTGGAAGCGGACTCTTTGTCTCTCCCTCTCTCTTTCTCTCGCTCGCTCGCTTGTTCTCACAATAACCAGTTGGAGGCGAAAGCAAAAGTGCTATTATGTTGTTGTTGCTGCTGCTGTTTTGGTTGTCTCTCTAGTTTTGTTGTGTACTTTAGAATTCGCAAAACAAAGTTTCGCGTGTGATTCATGTGATGATCTTGTCGCCGCTCTCTCTCTCTATTTCTCTCTGGCGGACGACGCTTGCAGCAACAGTTTCCGCCAGCAGCAGCTGCGACGAAAGCTTTTTCAGCATAATATTTTTTTTGCCCCCCCAACTCTCGAGACACAGACACACACACTCACGTAGGCACACAGAACCGACGACGCCGAACGCATTTGCGATTTTTATGGCCGTTGTTGTTGTTGTATTGTTTTATTATACTCTTTTGGCGTGTACATAGAATCGAAAACAGAACCTAAAATTTATTGCAAATTATTTTGCCGACTTCTGCTTGCACAATCGTCGCCCCACGCGCGCAACAAGCGAAAAGCTCTTCCTATAAAATATAAATTGCAATTCCTATTACACACACACATGTACACATTCACTGGGGGAACTTGTTGTTGCTGCGTTCACTTCTACTTGCTAATTTTTTCACTTTTTGTTGCTCTTGCTCCACTTCTCTATGACACAACAACAAGGCAAGGCGTGCTGCTGACACTGGTTGTGAATTTCAGCCAAATTGCACATTGCGAGGGGGCAGGGCCAGAGGCATTCCCGTTATATTAATAATATATGTACACACACACGAGCACGAGAGACACTACACGAAAAATTGCTGGTTCTTTGGCCAATTCTTGTTTACTTTCATTTCACTTTCGCTTTTGTTGATTTATTGGTAGTTTTGTTATTTTTTGCTTGTCTTTTTCTTGCTTTTTCGGGAAAAACTATTCACGGCTGCCGCGCCACAAACGCACGGGCAAAAATTAGGTCTGTAGGCCAATACAAACGGGAACACAGTAAAGAGTAGCAAAAGTTGTTGGCGTAGGTAGAAGAAGACGAGAAAAGCCCGCACACATACACACTCACTCACAGATTGGGATAGTCGCGTGGGATAGGGCGAGACGCGAGCGGGGGCAATGAATTATTCTTGGCCTTAAACGTGCATTTGAAGAACAAGGACGGCAATCATATGGTGCGAGCGCGAACAGCGAAAGCTTTTAGCTAAAAGCACACACACACACGTACACTAGCGCAATTCAAAGCCAAAGCTGACTGGAGCTTTTTATACCCTAACCAAGGTGACGGGCTATGATGGTTATGACGCAAGTTCGTGCTGTGGTATGTAAGTATGTATGCACCAGGAAATGAAGACCGACTGGAAAACCGAATATACCGAAGTAAAAGTTGGCACCAGAACATAAATAGATGTGTTGAAATTTTACTTGAACCGAAAAAAATCCGAAACTTGGTTCTGGTACTGTTTTGGTTTTGTCTTTTTCAATCACAGTGGGAATATTAATAAAGCTTTGAAGCTGCTTAAAAATTTAAACAATTCTGTAAGATGCAATTTAGTTTTTAGACATATCTTTCCAAAAAAGAAAGATTTATTTCGTGGAATTTGACATGTATGTATTCAAAATTTGGAGACCTAAAACATGATTCTAGAATGATGACGGTGTCCCTTGTCAAGAATCCTTAAATAAATTATGAATATGGCAATAAATTGATGGAGGGGTCATATGAGTACTGACATTCACAATCAACTTATAAGTAGATTTTTACATGACCTTTTATTGAAAAGGTACTGATATTTCCTACCTAGGCAAGGTAAAAGTTATCAGAATTTACCATTACCTAGGTATAAAGACAAAGGTACAATAAAGTTACTTTTCAATAATCGTTTTAAGAACCATCATCCACCTGAAAATGTTCAAGACGTGATCTATCCAACCGAATTTTTGAGGATTTCTCGAAATTACAATTAATTCGGTAGCTAGGTGTACGAGAAAATATTGAAAAATTCTTGGGAATCAGTAAAACAGTTCTGTGTTCCGAGTTTCCCAAAATACTTTACATTCGTCATACACAGGGGAAAACCCCGTTCTAAAAGCACCGAATTATGACGTCTTGTTGACGATAGTCTGTCCAAGGTCGTTTTTCCTATATTCAGGATCAATTTTTCATTAGAGCGTATCTGCCTTGTATGAAAAATTTTTTTTTTCTAGTTCTTTGCAGAGAGAGACGAGCAAACCCAGTGAAAATGTCTTCTTACCTTGTCTGGGGTTCAAACTCAGGACCTCAGGACTTAACACAATGGCGACTTCTTAACGCATACGACTATTAACCATTTTAGTCTATAGTCCGGTGGTGAAATAGACCTTGAATATTATTTGGTTTGTTGTGCGTAATGTATATAAAAAAGGCAACAAAAACGGACTTTTCCAGTGTACTAAAGTGCTGGTGGTGCTTATAGAGGTTTTTTGTCTAGATTTAAAGTAAATTGAGCATAAAGCGGCTTAAAATGCTTATTTGGACACCCTTTAGACATGGTTTGTGGGGAACCTGAACTAAGGTTTTAAATCTTTTTCATTCATGGAAAAATGCTCTGATATTTTAATATTTACACTTTGATTTTAATATTTTCAGGGTTGATTACCGTTACGATTCATTAATCTAAACTGTGCACACTTTAATTTGAAAATGAAAATAGTTGCAAACTTTTCTGTTTTATTTATAATTTTACCAGCCAACCCATACTTGGTTGTATGGGTATGGGTCCTAAGGCAGCATTTTATAAGATTTGGTTTTGAAAACTACGAATTTTACAAATCTGTTGCCTAAAAGTATTCCTCAAAATATTTCTGGCATTTGGCAAAAATACGATCGCTTGTAATTCTCAAAGTTGGAATTCCCTGCATTGGGAATTTTAAAGGGGTAACTGAAATTCGCCGTTTTAGTATATTTTTAGTCAACTCAAAGCGCTTTTCAATAAATTTTAAAATAAAAGGGGCATAGTAAAACCCAATATCAATGCTTTAGGTTTTTAAAATGCGATATTTCGCAGCGTGTTGGTACTAAATATTTTGAAAATAGGAAATGAAACCGAGTTTTTTATTACGTCTAAGGTTAACCAAAATAAAATCCCTTTCGGATTCGGGCGCGGTTACGCAAAAAATTAATTTTGGTTACGGTTTTGGTTAGATTCGGTTATATCGGCTAAAAATTGTCGTTTCTGTTTTAATCCCTAGTACTAACCGCGTGTTCTTTTCCCACTCGATAGGATCTTTAGGCCGTTGACAAGACACGTTGGGTACTACCCGCGTGCTCTTCCTCGAACCCTTAGGATCTTTAGGCAGTAGATAAAGACAAGGAGCCGATAGCTAAGAAAAGGTACAGTATTAACTACGTGCTCTTTCCCATCCCCGAACTAGGGTTGTCGATATGTCTCAAAATATCAATATTGATAATGTCGATATTTGATATATCAAGACCAAAAAACATCGATATATCGATAATATCGTTGTTTTCTAAAGCTTACACAAACCAGGAAAAGATATTACAGAACGTCTACGTCTATAAGACCACTAATGACCAGTGCAAGTGGTCGTTCTATCTGATCTTTCCAATAGCACAACTTAAAGGTACGATAGAATTATTTTTCTTAAGTCAAGCTATGTTTGCAAAGTAACTTAGTAGTGAAGTTTTTTTTTCAATAACTCTTATCATTTCTTTCTCGAACTTTTGACACAACACTACAAAATAAGAAACACTTTCAAATATCAAAGCAAAATCACAATTTTTAATTTATGTATTTAATACTGGGACCAAATAAATTTTTTTAATTTTTAGAGTAAAGAGCTTAAAGACTAACAGATTTTGTTTACTGGATAATCTTAACAGAAAGATTAATTCTTCATATGTTGCAAATATTGTATAAACAGTTTGATTGGTGCTGACTTTTTCAAAATAATGGTTTGAAACCGATTTTAACAAATCCAGTTGCTCTGGATCAAAAGTACCCCACTATTGTTTGTTGGTCAAACAACCACAGGTTTCACATTGCACTTTTCATTATTCTACAATATAGATTTTGTATTGGAGCGCTTATACAGCAGAGACTGGCAATCGACGGCCCGATTGTCCCGACTGGCTTGGCCCCTTACTCTGCCTAAAAGGCAATGGGCAATGGGCATTGCCCCGTCCAACAAAGATGTACCGAAGGGCCGATTTTGAGTTTAATGGTAGTGTTTTTTTTATGGATATATCGATTTTAAAAATATTGAAATATCGATATACCGGCACAAAAAATATCATATCGGAATAACCCTTATCGTCAAACAAAAATATTGATATATCGACAACCCTACCCAGAACATCCTTAGGTCGTAATTAAGTACACTTAGGGCACTAACCGCGTACTCTGACCCGCCCCTGTGAATCTTTAGGCCGTACACTCAACTAATTTTGCCCAGAAGTTTGAAACGCATAGAAATATTCATTTCCGACCCCATAAACTATATCTATTCTTGATCAGGGTGTCGAGCTGAGTCGATTGAGCTTTGTCCGTCCGTCTGTCTGTCTGTTTCTACGCGAACTAGTCTCTCAGTTTTAAAGCTATCGAGCTGAAATTATGCACTGAGTCTGAGAAATGTCTCCAAACTTTGTAATCGTAGGTTTTCTATGTTTTTGTTTTTATAATTCTAACAAGTTTTATTAAAATCGGACAACTATATGGTAAAGCTGCCATACAAAAAATAGGTGTGAAAAACAGTCTTAGTTAGAAAAACTTATTTGTTTTTAATGGTAGCATCATGGAATTTTGTATTTGTTTGTTTCACATGCCTTCACATAATCTTACAAATTTTTGGCCAAATCGGATGACAATATCATATAGCTCCCATACGAACAATCGGTCGGAAAATGGAAAAAAGAGTATTTTTTGAAAATATTTAAGCGAGCACTTGCAAGGGTATAAAAACTTCGGCACAGAAAAAGTTAGCTTAGCTTTCTCGTCTAGATTTAGATAATTCTTCAGTTTCGAAAACTTGGAGATATATTTCTTATATTTAGGGTAATTTTTCTGGATTTTTCTGGATTTTTTTCTAAAAACTTTCTTAAATTTTAGGCAGATTTATACTTGAATTAAGAAAATAAGTGCACAGTCACACCGTATGGTGCGTTAAAATAGGTCGACTACCCTTGAATTTAAAGCTTAGAAAAATATAAAAAGATACCGCTTGTAATTTTCAAGTAAAAATTCTCTGCATTCGGAGGATATAAGTGCTCAACACTTGACTGCGTTCTATACTGTGTCTCACGCGAATGCTTAAGACAGTCGAACGCGCCAAGATGCCTAACCTTTTGAAGTATCCCCTGGGTACCGAGTCCAAATCCCAGACAAGGTAAAGTTGAACAAATAATTATTTCTAATTTGTATGTGTTTTTCAGAGAGAAAAGACTTTGGTTGAATGTAAGAGGATAGATATCAATCAATCTCAAAATATTTAGATCATATTTCATTGTATATATTTTCAATTCAATGACTTTGGGTAAGAATTAAAATTAAAACCCGGAAATTGAAAACTTACTTCGTCTGTGTCTGAGTTTTAGTACTCTGGCTTTAACTGATCTTAATGATCGGGTAGGTAAATAATATAAATGACGGATTTGGATTGGAATTCTGTATCGTTAACAACACAGGCCAACAAAATTACCCACTTTGCGAGGTGCAGCCTTGTCAATGTAAAAATATGATTCATTTAAGATTTCTGATTATAAAACTGGTTTCGGTTGAGCTCCATCAGCTCTTGTTTTTTAAGACATGGCAGAAATACGAGTATGGCGAAATGTTGTCACTGTAAAATTGTTGTAGGCCACTCTAGGACATATATTCAGACTTATGACTTTTATACAACAAAGCACATATAGATGCATTTAAAAAAAAATTAAAAAGAGCTTTACAAGATTAGCAGAAAGTGTCTAAATTGGCCTCCAAAGTCAGACTATTCTCAATTTTGATTGATGATTTGATTCTCGATTGATGATGTTTACTTTTCAATTTAAGCACCCCATTATTCAATACATAAAAGTTGTTTTTCGGTCCTATGGTAATAATAAAATATAGTCATCTGATTTCAACCAAGATTTATAGGTATGGTAAAGCCTATCAAATTAATAATCACCGAGTTTTTCTGACTAATCATTAATCTTACTAATTTTGTGATCGATCGGTTCTCTTGCAGCTAAAGTCATCATATTATATTATATTAGTACTTTGAAAACTTTTGTGCAAAATTTATTTCAATTTATATATTTAGACGGAAAATTAAAATACATTTTTTTGGTTTGAAGAACCTAATCGGTTAATGAAAATCCACATAAAAATAACGGAATGAAACATGGAAAAAATGTGCCTCAATTCGTGATCTGGAGTCCGAAACTGTTTTGAACTGTTTAAACCAGGTAACGAAATTGCCGTTTAATTTAGGGACCGAAAATAACAGTTATGGAAATATAGCTCGACCAATCCTGTAGAGCTGGCTGCCTGCCTGACAAATCTTAGTCGATTACACTGAGCTTACCCGCATGTGCTGGCATGACATAACGCCCGAGGACTTATCGCCCTAGTTCTAGGTTACTTATCTTCCCCAAATCTGTTGAATTTGCGCATCGAATCGAGCATTGCAGTGTGCTTATGTTCTGAGGACTCCTCCTTCTCTTCACAGTATCCAAATTGTTGGTCAACTGTTAAATTAATTAGATTTTTTTGGCAGAATTTATCAATGACCGTGGTGCCATCTGAGGCGCATATAAAAGCAGAAAATGCCAGAAAAGTATATGGGCATATCCATTTTGCAATGTCTACAAATAATGTTAGGTATCTTCGATTTCAAATTGAATTGGCTTTCATTGTGGAAATAAGTTCTAATATTCGTTTTCGCCTTGCTTTTAAAAGCTTTCGTCAGGTCTTTTAATTTAAGTCACCAAATATGACGCCATCGCACGATAATTGGCGGAATGTGAGTGGCGCCATCTTTGGTTTGTAAATAGAAATTGGCAAACTTAAATTGAAATCGCAAGCTAACAAACGCGCGATTTTTGAAAATTGTCTTTGTTTTTCATGTCAAAGCAAGCGGCAAAACATGAAAAGCCGACACTACCATCTGGTTGTGAACAGGCGGTCGGACTTCAGAATTTCATCCACATCTATGCTGTCGTATTTGCGAATCACTTGAAAAAGTCCCTTTTTTGGCACCATTTGCGGGCAAGGTACCATTTTTAGGCACCATTGACAGGCAAGGCACCATATTCTATTAAATTGCAATTTTTATTTAAAAATTATGATTAAATCACAGTATAATATTACTAAGAAAGTTGGTCCGGCCCTGATACAACAATAAAGGTAAAGCGGCGTCAGTGAGAGTTCTCTGCAAAGTACCTTCACGTTCAGTTGTATTTGTTGTATCATGAGTTGGGCGAAGTGAGAGCGTAAAGCTTAGTGTTTATACACTACAACAAAGGAACTGACAAAACAAAAATACCAAAAGGGACAGTTCTTTTGTTTTGGCACAGTGTGGCCAGATTTGAGAAACCTAGTTGAAAAACGTTCACGAAAAACCCAACCAAAGCTTTGTTCCGTTTTCTAAAAAACCATCATTCTGACTTACAAGCTTGATTCCAGATGACAAAAACGAACTTCGGCACAATACTGTATTCTAATAAGACTACTGTTCAAAACCATTCAGATTTCAAAACGTGTTAAAAGTGTTTCTATTCATGTGAAGCTCGACATAAAAATTTATCTTCATGCGCTCTGGAAATCAGCCTTAAATATGAATAAATGAATTTTTCGGAAAAATTTAACTTTTTCCACCAAGACCAAAAAATTCTTCAAATTGATGAGCCAATTGGAAAAACCACAGAACTATCTTCTTAATAGACCATTGTGCTCTAAATTTGACTACATTTACCCTTTTTTTAAGGGATGTTTAATATATTATATATCCCCGGTTAAAAATTTGCCTTTTTGTTGTAAGCTTGTGTAACACAAGTTGACAAAAAAAAACCAAACTTCTGGGATGGGACATAGTGTAGGTTGTAGGTATGGTTAAATAGATTTTTGTGGCATACTAGAATTCTTTGCTGCACATCAAAATTTTGAATGACGGAAGAAAAACAGTTTTTCACAGTCGCACATGCGCTTACCTACACGCCCAAAACTTCGTCAAATATCTATGATTTTAACTTTCTTGCCGGTTTTAGAAAGAAGAAACTTAGGATTTTAAATGTGCTATACATGTATAACATACATATCTACGAAAACTAGTTCTCCGTTTTAAAGCTATCGAGCTAAACTTTTAATAAAAATTGTAGAATAACAATTATTTTTTGATTTATTTAAAAAATTTTTTTAAGTAATTCTTAGTTTTGATTTACGAAATAAGAATTCAATTTTAGTTTTTAATTAAAAATGATGATTATGATGAAAACACTTAATATTGAGTTTTTATAATACAAATTAAAATAAAAATTATATAACAACTTTTATTATAAAATCGGAAAACAAAGGTTATTTTTAAATTTTCATTTTATAAATTGAAAATAAAATTTAATGTATATTACTTAAGAACCGGGAAGGGTACTACCAAAATTCAAAAACATTCATGATGTGTGAATCAATATCTCTCATATGATACTTCACATGTCCTGATGTTGATGTTGATCAACATTAAGGATTCTGAAGGTATAACTTCATGTGAGTAAAAAATTCGGAGGCGTGCACAGTAAGTCTTGTGAACTGATCACATACTTCCGAAACGGATCTAATTTTAAGATTGTCTTAGGTAATTTCTATTTGTTAATTTAAAATCAAAAATAAGACTTAAAATTAATTTTTATAATAAAGAAAAGTAAAGGAGGAAACTTCAGCTCGGTCGAAGTTTGTATACCCTTGCAGCACGTTTTCTAACTAATTTGAAGGACATTTCCACTGAAAACAAACAAGTTTTTATACCCGTTACTCGTAGAGTAAAAAGGGTATACTAAAGTCGTGCAAATGTATGTAACAGGGAGAAGGAAGCATCTCCGATATCATAAAGTATATATATTCTTCATCAGCATCAACAGCCGAGTCGATATAGCCATGTCCGTCTGTCCGTCCGTCCGTCCGTCCGTCCGTCTGTATGAACACCTAGATCTCAGAGACTAGAAGAGCTAGAGCAACAAAATTTTATAAGTAAGCTAGTATTGTCTGTAGGCAGATCAAGTTTGTTTCAAATTTTGGTCACGCCCCCTCCCGCCCCCACAATAAAAAATGTTGAATAACTCCCACAATTTTCGATAAGATAAGATAAGATATCGAGCTCAGATTTTGCAGTGTAGTCTTTGTGTCCAATATCTACAATCTCACAAATTTTCAAAAGGATCGGATAATAAATAGCCGAGTTAAAAAAATGTTGCATACTTATGCGAGCTGAGCTGAGTAACGGGTATTTCGAAGTCGGGCAGGGCCGACTTTAACTTACGCTCTCGTTCTCAATAAGACTACTTTTCTGACTCTACTTTTGTATGACAGCTATACCATATAGATGTCCGATTGTGATCAAACTTAGTGGAATAATGGAAAAGCATAGCAAACTAAGAAATACAAAGTTTGGAGGCGTTTTCTTTGCAAACAAAAATGTTTTTCTCACTAAAACTAGTTTCTCGACCGATCATTCATATTGCAACTATAACCTAAAGTCATCCGATTTTGACAAAATTTTTAAGAATTGTGTGAAAGCTTATAAAATAAATATACGCCAATTTTACCAAGAGGTTTACATTGAAAACAAAAAAGTTTTTCTTAGACTATTTTTCTAACCTTACTTTTCTATGGCAGCTATACTATATAGATGTCCGATTTCGACCAAGCTTGGCAGAATCGAGGAGAAGCATGAAAAACTAGTAAATACTGAGTTTGGAGACGATTGCACTAAAAACCAAAAACTAGAACTTGACACCGTTCATGAAGCCTTCAAAATTGTACATTTCCTCGGGGACTCGGGGGATAATTGAGCACTGTTTAAGCCGCCTAATGCTCCTGGATTACAACCTCGATTTTTCGAATTTCTGCAGCTCAGTTGTCCATTCGGTCCCAGTGTGCACTGTGCGCCTACTCCGACGTTTGACTAGAGCCTTTTGCACATTTCAAATAACAAAGCAGCTTTTGACAAATTTGTCCATCTTATTGGTTGACCAGGCAAACTACTCAAATATTTTTCTCAGTTGTGACAAAATGCTTGAACTGGCCGCATCGCCGGCGTCTTGAATTATTTCCAAACATTATTTTAATTGTCAATAATAATTTTGTTCCCCTTTCTTAATACTTTTTTGTTGATTCGATTTGCCATTGCCTTGGAATCACCCCGCTTACACATACCGTGTCAATGCATGGGCATAAGAAGCTCTAAGGCCTACTATGTCCATAAGATCTCTCATAGCATCCAACCCTTGAAAAAAAAAAAAAAATTGCTTTAAATTGCCAAAAAGTAGTTTTTCCATTTATTTTTCTTGTTTCTTTCGTTTGATTTTTTAGTTTTGCACAAATTTCTTACTTACGAATATTACATAGAAAATTACAAACCTATCTGAAAATTGATTTACATATCGTAATAATAATGTTAAACACTTTCGAGTGTTGCTATAGTTGTATAATATATATATATAATCTACTATTTTAGTTTAATGTTAATAATTTCATTTAAAAATACATAATACATAAATACGCCTTTGTTGTTGCTTCATTATGAAATATTACAAATCTTATTTTGTTGTTGTTTTAAAACCATACATTACACATTATCCCTAGATTTCTATAGAAGATTTATTAGCTGCTGCTGCTTGGCTGGCATTCACTTTTGTTCTAAATTGCAGCCGTTCCCTTAGTTAAAATTTAAAGTTTTTTGTTGTTGGATCGGGTGCACTTTCCAGTTTCCAATTCCTCGACTCGCCAGTCTCTTCCATTCTACATATTTTTTTTTTGAGTGTGTATAGCACCTTTTTTTATCACTTTGCAGTAGCTCTAGGTTAAATTAGTTTAATTTTTTTTTAAAAAAGACTTTGTCTTCCAAAGACAAAGACGCTTAACTAAAGCTAACTACTCGCTAAAAGTATATCAAACTAAAATTATATTCGTACTAATAGTTTTATTTTGGTTAGACTAAAAGTATCTGCTTCTGTTTTCTATATTAAAATTTCATTAAAATGGTTTTAACGCCCAATAAGTTCTTGACGCTGTCGTTGTATTTGATGAGCACAACCTTTGAGGAGCTAAACATATTCAGCTTCTCACCGGCGCACAACAATTGCAGGCAGGTGGCCTTCTCAAGGAAATCATCGATTTTGAATTCCCTAAGCAGTTGCTTTTGAGTGTTGCCCAGTGCATTGTTGGTCGGACAGAGCTGCGGGAAGAGATGGACAAGAGAGGATATTAAGTATTTTCACATAATATTTATAATTTCATTTCCCCCCCCCATGATTAAAGATGATCCACATTGAATCTGGCGTGCCCCTAGTAGATATTCCATACCATTTTACTGTAACCGATGAATCATTAAGTTGCGTAAAAGAGCAAGAAGAGAAAAACTTCAGGTTCTTCGTTTTGTATGTTTAGACTCATTTCAAAAAACTCATTTCATTAAATTGCTAGCTAAAATTTCAAATTTTAATTTGATTTAATAGAACTAACTCCATTCATCTATGGGAAAAAAAACTAAGTGTAAAAAAATTTAATTTTTTTATTTTTACTTAGACGTTAAGTGCCTAAACTATTCCCAGCAAACATTTTGTCTCTCGTAAAAGAGAGTTTAGAGTAAGTCCATATGAAATATTTCGATCAAAACGTTGAAATATAATTCTACTCTTTTTCTGGCTTAAGTCCGGACATAAAGCCAATGGACAATAAAGTCCGTATTTAGAATTCAATTTTTAGTCAATGCATACACCTCGAACAGAAATTTTTTTAATTTTTATTTTGAAAATAAAGGCTTGTTATTCTCATTTAAAAAAGAAACTAACATTGCATGTCATAAATTCCTCTTTTTCTTGCTAAATAATTCCACAAGTCGACCAAAGCTTTTTACTTCTAAAGATTAACGGAAGAGCCGGAAATCATAGATATTTATAATAATCAATATCATCTGAAGAATACTGACAAGACATGCCATTGCAGTGATTACGATTGAGTTTGGACAGCGAAAGCGAAATTTACCCCATGGCTCATCAATTTTCGTAGTCCTCTTCTTTCAGAAAACATTATTTCCACATCTTTTAAGTTTGTAAATTCTTATTTATTTAGATAAAAACATAAAATTTTAATATTTAACGCAAGCTGTGCTCTGATACTGAATTGAAATTTCCATGTGTCCGTACAAATCTGGAAACAGCCAAACTCAAATTCGTTTTTTAGGCAATATATCTCAAAAAAATCGTCTAGAAAGCATGAATGTGATTTTTTATTATTGGTCTCGCATTTTCATCGCATAACCCGAATTTCAGTTTCAAACTTTAGAATTAAAAGTGGTTAAGTCCATGCGATATTCAAGAAAGATAAGTAGAGTCCTGACGTGAGCATCTGACTAAGAGGTCATTCAAATGTGTTGAGTTTAAGGGTCCCGAGCACAAATTCCAGAGTAAGTAATGAATTTTAAAATACAAATTGATTTTGTAGCTTTTTGCTTTCTTTCCTCTTGAAGATCTCTAGATTTGTTAAATGGTCTTTGTTCTAATAGCTCTAATATCGACTCTAACTACAATAGGCTGTGAATCGGGACATATCTGTCGGGACAGGCAAATGAAATTCCCTCACCGAGTTGTTATTAGATTGTTTAATGATTTTGCTAATCTTTCTTTGTAAGGTATGCATTTAAAATAAACAAATATTATTATTATTCAATTTTCACAACTTTCTCTTAACTTTAGGAATAATGGATGTCGTATCACCAGGAAAAAACGAATACTAATCCCTCAGAACAGACCTGAACAGAGAAAAAATGTATTATGTCTCAGAAGAGACCTTTCCCTTTGATATTTCATTTGACAAGTTTGAATAAACTACCTTCTAGCGGATCAAAGCTCAAAAACTCTACAAAATATCAAGGCGACAAACCTCTGAAATTCTGGAGAAAGTTTGACATTGTTGCAAAGTTTGTGTTCACTTGGACAAGAATTAGTTCTACATTTGATGAGAGGGGAGCGGAGCGTGCAGCTGAAAGAAGCTATTAAAACATTCCCCAATACCCGAATCTACACGAATTTAGGTTATTTTGAGAAAACTTCTCAACCATTGCTTGGACTCTCAAATAGACTTATTATAAATGCCTTATGATTTGTTCTTTTGAAAAAACTGACTAAAGTAATTCTTCGAACCGAACCTGATTCCAAGCGGAGAATGTGCCGTTCGGGATGTTAACAATTGGTTGACCCAAAAATCGAATCGGTTCTCAGGCACTGACTGCAGCCTTTCAAAATATAGATTTAAAGATTATATACTTAATGTGGTCGGAGATGCTTTCTTTTTTGGGTTATTCTGGACAGTTTGAACAATACTTCGACAATATTGAAGAAAAAATCGAGAAAGCATAACTAACTTCGTCTGTGCCGAACTTCTAGTATACTTGCAAAAGCTAGCTCCAACTGATCTTATTGATAAAAAATATAACGGAGCAATAGTTTCAATGGCAGCTATAAGTTTAAGTATCCCGACATATATCTAATCGGAATAGGAATATTTCTAAAAACAAAAATTGTTAGATATTGATTTTGGGAGGGTGTCCCATAAAATCTTTAGAGATTTTGGTATGAGAACTCTAGATGTAAAGTGACAGGAACGTTGCAGACTACTAGATTATAGAGAAGAAAACCCATATGCATAAAATCTACTTGGTTTCAAATCTCCCAACGATCGGCATCTAATCTAGTAGCCCAGTATTTTGGTGACATTTCACATATAAAGGCAAGCAGTCTAAGCTCGAATCGAAAGAGAGAGTTTTCTGGGACACACCCGATTAAATGGTTTGACTTTTCAACTGAAATATGAAAATTTGAGTTAGAAATGAGCGATTCACATTTATATCAGCCCATGTCTGATGTGTCGATCAGTGAAGGCAGCCCAAGCTGCTCTTACCACTTAATTCCACAACCCTTTCATCATCTTTCTCCATCTCACCTTATTTAGTAGCGTATCCTTCGATTTGACTTTAAGTAAATTGCACAAATCATTTAACAGTACCCATTTATCACTGCCCTCATCTTTGAGCAAGTACAGTGGTGGCAAGGGCACATCGGCCTCTTCAAATTCAAAAATATCACCATTTAATCCCTCATCCATGGTCTCGCCATCATCGTTTGCATGCTCATCATTGTGTTGATCATCATTATCGTCATCTTCGCCGTCATCCAGTTCTATTTTCACTTCATTCTTGACATTCACAACGCTTGTTACTAAATTATTCTCAACATTTGCATTTAGCTCGTCGTTGTTTCTATTATTATTGCTATCCTCTTCGGTGCCGGGCTCTAGTTTCACCATCATTGTCGTCGTCGTAGTCGTTGTCGTTCCAGTCTTTGTTGCACTTGTCTCCCCATTCTGTTTTATTGTTGCCTTCTCCTTCTCCTCCTCCTTGGTGGGCAACAACAAACCATTGTTTCCATTATTATTATTGCTGCTGCACTTGCGCACTTTCCCTTTCCTTTCTCTACGTAGAGCTCTGCTCATATCACAAGCTGTGTTCGGTACATTATCGAATATATCATAACCGTATTCCTTTGCATCTGCGAAAGAGTTAAAATAAATTGAATTAACACCACATATTTGTAAGAGTATTTCAATGCACTTACCAAATAACTCCCAAGGTCCTTGAAATCGCATAGGCTTGATATCAGCGGATGCACTTTGTGCGTCGCTGAGATGGGAGCGCAAAATGCCTCGCATTAACTTGCTTGAAGCTAACATTAGCGGGGTTTGACCTGAAATGAAAGTTAAGAATATATTAAGAAAGCGTTGAGCACAAAAGTTTTATTCTGTGAACTTTATAGAAATCATTTAAGAATGTCGTAGAGTCTTTTAAGGCCACTGGCTACAAATATTTTAAGTACTTCCGGAAAAAAATGGTAAGAAGTCTTAAGTATACATTTTTGGCTAGAGTTTAGGTACTACGGCCCTGGCTAAGCAGCGATTAAAGATCCTTGAATGTCCGCCCTTTAGATTAATTTAAATATGTTTCTTATCAAGTGGATATACAATGAGTGTGAAACTGCACTCTTAGAACTCGCACCTGGACGCTTTTCCTGTCAATTTGGGTGCCTCGCCAGTAGATGACCAATAATAAATAAGTAAAAATTAGTTTTATAGGTTTTTTTAAATGTGGCGTCACTAGTACAACTTAATTTTGAACCCTCATCGTGGGGCTTTTTCTTCAGTTGCGGAACAGATTTTCCAAATTTGAAACAAACTTAATCTGCGTACGGTATACACCTACCTTTATGCAAAAATTTGTGGCTCTATCTCTTATATTCTCTGAGATCGACGCGTTCAAACGGACAGACAGACGGACGTGGCTATATTGACTTGGCAGTTGATGCTGATCAAGAATATATATACTTCATGGTGTCGGAGATGCTTCCTTCTGGCTGTTACATACTTTTGCACAAACTTATAATACTCGATGTACCTACGGTACAGAGTATAAAAATTCCGCAATTACCCATTTCTGCTATAATGTTTTTAGTGTAGTTTAGAATGAAGAATTTGAAGAATGTATTTGAAAGTTTTTAAGATATGAATATTTTTCAGTGGGGGTTTATTTTATCTCTCAATTTCAAAAAACTAGCTTGTTTTGTTTGAGTGTCACAAATATTCTCGTTTTCTAGATTAGATGGCAAATGTTAAGTATTGCGAATCGACCATGATACAACTATAATGGAGTGGCGAACATCTGTGAACTGACAGCTTTTGCTGAGTGAGCCTGAGAGATTGTGCGACATAGCCACAAATTTAGTGTAAGCGATTTTCAGAATTAGCCGGGTGTGGTGCAGTGGTTAGTGTGTTTGCCTACTGTGCCAGAGGTCGTGGGTTCGATCTCGCCTCGGCACATCTAATAAATAGGTTTTTTTTTTTAATAAACTTGAGAGAAGCCCTACTTCGGGCCCATTTGGGAGCATACATTCATATCAGCGATGATCATGCTTGACCCACATGGGCCACGCACACTTTGCTATTCAAACATACTTGAGCCGAGCGCATGTCATGGTATGTGCAAAGAAAGGGATTCAGCACGATATTTTCTTTCGGTCGCACCCCAGCGGTCGATGAGGGCAGGTCAGAGCTGTTTTGGCCTCGGTCTTCTTGACAAACCTTGATTTAAATAAACTCCAGTTGGCTCCGACTATGTGTATTTTCTTTGTCTATCTTGCGGAGCACGTCTCATAGCAATATTTAATACCTTAACTCGACATAATTAACAATAATGGATCACCACAAACCGAAGGTTTTGTGGCTCCGAAGAGAGCTGCTCACATAGGAACACACTCCTAAAATTTGGCCGCGTCAATCGAACAGAATAGAGTGTGAGAACCTTTCATATCGAGTGGCAACAGCTGACTGAACTTATGTGGACTTAACTGAGAGCACAATGACAGAAACGCCATACTTATATAGTTGTGTCATGGAACCGACTTTTCACTGAACGAATTTGCTTTCATTTAATCAGTAATCCGATCTTTTTAGATCAGGACACAAATAAATTTGTCAAAGTTCAAAGTTTATATGCCACGATACTATAACTTTAAGGTAGCGCACCAGGAAGTGCCTTTACGCATCGCACCCAAGGTAACTGTGTGTGAAATAGGGTTGCCGAATATAAAAATATTTATAACTGTTTTTTCCCATATTTTAAAAAATATCGATAATATCGATACGTTCATTATTTTTAATAAATATAAATTTCTTTAAGATAATTGGGACATTAAGGTAATTTAGATGTCATTTGGCAAGTTTTAAAAACTACATTCTAATTGAGCTCAAAATCTATGGATCAAAGCTCCAAGACACTACAAATTATCAAGGAGGCAAACCTCTGAAATTCTGAAGAATGTTTGGTCCGGAATCTTAGATCGTTGAGACATTGTGTTGGTAAATAATATTAAGAAAACGTCCAGCTAAAGAAGCGAATAAATGCATTTATTTAAATCTGAAAATTTTTATTTGCCACAATTTGAATTCTGCGTTTATTCTTTTCAAAATCGAAAAGTGCTTATGTTGGATATATAAATCATGATAGTTTTTGAAGTTCTGAATAAAACTGACTAAAGTAATTCTTCGAACCTAACCTTTTTCTAAACAATTGAGACGAAAGAAAACTAAAATGTTAAACTGTTTCATGAATTTATATGAGCAAAAATTGATTCCCATAATAGTCCCTCATATCTCAATTATTGCTCCCCTTTTTGAACATTAAGGATGTGTTTGGCATATTTCGATACTACCAGTAAATATTCCATATCCGATATATCGCCTCGGGAAAATATTCGATAACAATATATCGTATTTTTGACCAAAATATCGATATTTCGATGTATCGATATTATTTCCGGCATATTTTCGTTACACGTCTCGAGTCTCGATCGAACCCACGACGACCTCTTATGCAGCAGGTACACACACTACCCGTTGCACCACCATAATAGGTACCAGAGAGTTATATTTCATTGCTATTAAATCTAACTAAATATAAAATTACAGATTACAGATTATTGCAGAAACTCAAGACGACTGATTAGACTGAATGCGTAAAGCGAAATGCTTAAATTAGTAGGGGAGAGAGCAGTCAGTGAACTTAGGTCTCTCAGTTTTAGAAGCTACGAAAATTAGAGAAATGAACACGAAACCATAACAATTGCTGGTACTAGACTCTCACTTAATTACGAATTCAATCAAACTCGTGCGATTAACCATTGACATATTAACCCAAATTCACTAAAATTAATGTCAGAACTAATTCAAGCCTTTTTAAAACGAAGACTTAGTTTTATGTTTTGAGTGCAATCTCAATACAGCCTTCAATTTCACATGCATATTCAACGGTTTAATGGGTGAAAACCCGGTTCATGGGTTAATCGTAAACTGGTACTCTATCTGGCGATTTTTTGGCAAAACAATAACATCTCTTGCGCCCATGAAATAGCACTTTATTCCATCATAAATTTAATTCTTAACAAAAGTCTGCCGTGCGGTTTTAAAGATATTTTAAGACCTAAGGATTTACTCTCCTGGAGGTGCCTTAACCATTTGTCCAATCAAAGCGAGTTTTTTATATGAATTTTGTAGATTTTTATCTTGAACCACTAACAATTGTTGTCGCTGTGTGTTCTTAGTACAAAAGTACCCATAGAGCGCGAACCTAGGGTACAGTTGGAAAACTAGGTAGGAATAGGCGATGCTAACAGAAGTTCCTTCTATCAGAATTTAGAAGTCTCATCCTGGGTTTTTTCCCAAAAAGTTTGATCTTGTGGAACTGTGTTGTGACTCAACTAGAATCACCACTTTCGCAGCCCAGGATTATTGATTCTTGACGAATTTTTCACATTGCTTCAGAATTTGGTTTTAGATATTCCATTTTTCTTGAGGATTTAGTGTTATTACGAATTCTGGTTGAAGAAAAAAAAAAGATATTAAAAAGTATTTTGGTATTCATTTGGAATGGATATTTTGTAATTCCCTTTTTTGGATATTAAAATATGCATTTAATGTTAAATGGATCTTCAATTTTCATCCAACGGAGCTGAAAATCATCCAAGGGATATGAAAAATTGACATTTACATAAAACAAACAAGTTTTTAAAAACTATCCATTCCAACATCTTTGGTTTAATATTTCCGCGACTTCTTTGAACCATTTTAAAAGCGAGGAACACGAAACATTTTCTCTTTACTTACCTGAGTACGTTGCCAGCAACGGATCAGCGCCATAGGACAACAATAGACGCACAACCTCCTCGTGATCATTTTCGATGGCGCCATGCAACGGCCTAATTCCCGATTGAGCTGCCTCCGAATGATTGGCACCAAACTGCAGTAAAATTCTCGCTATCTCCAACCAACCCTGAGTGCAGGCCTCATGCAACGGCGTATAGCCCGCATTATCCTTCTGATCCGGATTCATGTTCATGCGATCCAGACAATAGACAACCACATCAATCAGTCCCTGACGCGCCGCCTTATGCATAGTACTCTGGCCCACACCCTTGTTGAGTACCCATTTCTGTATCTCACGGCAGACATCCATTTCTGTTTTGATCTTCAGGGGCAAATGCGAACTACCCGCTATGGTGCTGTCCGTATCATCTAGACGCTCATCCGCCGCACTTTGCAGTGCCTGCTCTAAGCTGGGCTGATTTGTTATGGAGGCAGTGGTTAGATTGGCTTGGGTCTGCGGCGGATTGGGTCGCTTCTTTTTGCGTATATAATCAAAGCCGGAGCTACCCTTGCGGCGCAAGTACTTGCGTTTGTGGTGGGCGATGGTGGTGGTGGCCGAGGTGACCTCAGTGACTGCTTTGCGGGCCAACTTGTTGTTGTTGGCACTGACCAGGCGATTCATTTGCTCTAGGAACTCTTCATACTTTTGATAACTTATCGCCGAGCCACCCTCCTTGTCCTCCTGTTCCTGGGCGCATTCCGGTGGAGCCGAAGCGGGTCTCTCGGGACCCACAAAAATCTCACGTATAATCTCACGACGCTGCTGTAGTTTCGATTCATGGCGAGTTTTACTTTGCAACACCTTCGTATCAAAGATGCTAAAGTGGCGGCGACTCAACTCATCCAGATTTGTGGCTATGGGCGGAGTGCTCCTGCAGGTATACGCTTGTGGATGTTCGTACAAGGAATTGGAGGCTGAGGTTTGAGATGTCTCACTGTGTAGTTGTAGGGTGGTGGTGGCGGTGCTGGCGGTAATGGTGGAAGGCGGAGCAGAGACGGAAGCGACCTTGGACTTGCCCTGCGACTGGCGACTGCCATTGGTCACACGCAGATGGAGCACATCTATAATTGACTTGGGTGTCAGATCCTGCTGCTGTTTGTTGGCTGCTTTGGTCTTGGTTTTACCACCCAGTAGACGAGTCTTGAAGCCATCAAGTTCCGAGCCGTGTCGCTCCAGATCTGGCAACGAGGCAGCCACTTTATTGATTTTATCAATGGAGATCAAACGACGGGGTATCTTTAAGGCCAGTTTATAGCGGTATTCTTCAAGAAATAGTTGCTGCTGTGGCGATGTGGGGGTGTTGGGTTTTGTGCAAGCTTTCACGGCGGAAGATTTGCCCTTCAGTTTTTTCAACTGACTGCCGAGATCCTGCTGTTTGTTGCGCAGGCGGGTGACCATCATTTCCTTTTTACTGTCCACCACTTTCCGTACGTATTTGCGTGTGATTTTGGTATTGGAATTTCTTATGATTTTATCGTTGCGCAGAACCTTACTGTTGGCCAGCTGCAGCTCCAGTTCTTTTTTACGTTTGGACCGCGTCATGGTGTGTAGGTTGTGGGCTAGGCGATTCTTACGTAGTGGTTTGGTAAGCGGTTTCTTCTCCTCCACATCGTCGGGCTCTTCCTCAGAGGAGCTACTGCTGCTAGAGGGGGACTGCGGTTTTTCACTCCTGTCCGACTTCTCGGGCTTTTTAGTTTCCGACTTCTTTTCACCAGGTTTGGTGGTGAGCTTGGGAGGCGACTCGGTTCTTTGCTCCACTTTCTTCTCCTTCTCCTCCTCCTCGCTGCTTTCACTGTGCTCTGCTCTCTTCTCATCTGTTGCTGTTGTAGTTGTGGCCTGTTTTCTAGGTCTACCCTTTCGCATAAGCGGCTTCTTTTGCCTGGCTGTCTTACGCTTGTGCAACTCTGTGGTGTCGCTCTCCGAGCTGCTACTTTGTCCCGTCCTGGCCGCTATGCGCTGTTCCTGCTGTAGACGCTTCTTTTCCCGTTCCACTTTACTGAGCTTCTTTTGTGCGGCATTTCCCATAGAGGACGATATGCCATTTGTGGTGGTGGTGGTCAGTTGTGTGGTGGTAGTGGCAGCCGATTCAGCATCTGCCACCGGCTGTCGCTTCAAAATCCGTGCCACCGGCAGATCATCTTCACTTAGCTCCAATTTAATAATCGGTGTTGGTGCGGGTGTGGATGTGGATGCGGGTGCGGGTGAGGTTCCCTTGTTTAAAAGCTGTTCCACCAGGTTGTTACAGGTACTACCCCAGTCTAGCAGGGAATGGGTGAAGCTGCCAGCCGGTTTCTCCTCTAGACCTAAATCACTGATGGCAGTGGCTAGAGCGATGGCAGGAGCGGCAGCTGGTGCGGGTTCTAGTTTTATTTGTATATGATTCGTCACCTGATTGGGTGGCGTGGGCGGTGTAGTGGAGCTAACCAAGACCGTGGGTGGATTAAAAGTAAAACCTTTGAGTTCCGCCTTCGTTCTGATGCGTGGCTCCACTTTGGGCGTCTGTATAATTGTGGCTTGCGTTGAGGTGGAGGGCGTTTCCATTTTTAATTCTCTTTCTCGTTCCCTTTTGGCGGCCACGGCCTGCTCGTTGATGGCTATTACGGGTACCGGTGCCACCACCACCCCCACTTGCTTAGCTGTGGAGGCCTCTAGTCGGGCTTGCTTGGCCGCCGCTTGATTGTATTCCTGTAGATGACGTTTCCTACCCAAATAATTGGGATTACTGCTAGTGTGTAGTCCCGCGGGAGCGGCGGGCACAGCCTCTGGTTGTCGCTTAGCATAGGGATTGCTTTCCAATACACTGGGACGCATTTGTTGTACCGTCTTGATGACCAAAGCGGGGGCTGCTGCTGTTGCTCCGGTGGCTATGGGATTTTGTCGGATGACCGCGGTGGGTTTTGGACTTGGCGTTGCATTTCGATTGGCGGCAGCCGAGAAGTTGGGTGTGATATCAAAACGAGGTAAACCCAAACCACCAGCTAAACTGCTGGAGGGAGCATGAGGACGTTGATATTTATATTCCGTGGAGTCGGCTGTCTGTTTGACAGTTCTCATGGATAAATCCAAAGGTGAGTGTAAGGCTGACGCTGCTGGAGCTGGTGGTGGTGCTGATGCTGTGGGAGGTGGTCCTGAGGGGGGTGGATTTATTACTGGTCTGGCGGGTAATGCTGCTGTCGGTGCTGCCGGGGTGGGATTTCTGGCCGGAGCTTCCATATTGAGAGTTTTCTTAATTATTTGCAGATTGCGTTCCTGTTCGCTGGTCGTATTCCTTTTCAGCATGTCATTGATCAATGCCCGATAATTGGGTTTAATGCTAGGAGCCACTTTCTTGGTGTTGGCAGCTGGAGCCGCAGTACAGCAAATGTCTGGACCATGTGGATAGACTTGTAAGGTGGAATAGTTGGCATTACTGGGCGCCGTTTGTTGTTGTGTGGTTGGTGTGGGAGAGGCGACTGCTCCAGCTGCGGGTGAGGGTGTGCCCTGTTGGTAATAGGAGTTAGTGTTGAGGTGCTGTTGTGGTTGCTGCTGCTGCAACATTTTGCCATATTTGTTGGGATAACCCTGAGGTGTGGACGCTGGTGAGGTGTCCCGTTCCTTGCAGCAGTTGTTATTGTTGGATTTGCTGCTGCTGCCATCTGAGTGCGGTGGAGTATTGTAAGGATTATGATACAATGAAGATCGCGTAGGCGGCTGTGGCAATGCCTGATGCTCTGGCTCCATTTTAACATAATTTGCCGTGCTACTGCAGGCGGGCTTAGGTTTCGTTGTGGGGTAGTAGGGACCTCTACCTGGATATCCTCCCGTCAGCATGGGTGGTGGTATTGCAGGTGTGGTTTCTCTTACGTACTTTTCAATAGCCTGATTTACGGTGGTCTGAAATTTCTCCGTACTAAACTGCGGCATGGGCATATACAGACTCTGATGCTGAGTGGCTGCTCCGGCAGTTCTTTGCTCCGGCTGTGTCTCGTAGTGTGGCGGACATTTGCGTGCATAGTTGGGACTTGGTTGCTGTTGCTCACTGCTGGGCAATGAGGCATGCGGCTGACTGGGATTGACGGCATGCTCCATGAGGTCATAGGGTCGCGTGGCGGCAGCTGGAGCATAGCTGAGCACCTTGGCGGTGGCATTAGGTACAGAGTATTTCATGTCCTCGTAGTAGCGACGTGGCGCTGGAGCTGGAGCGGGAGTCACTGTGGTGGGCTTGGCATAGGTATAGCGTTGATCCTCAACAGGTGGCCAGTAGGCTGTGCTATGCGGCGGCTGTTGCTGCTGTGGTTGCAGCTGCTGCTGCTGAGGTTGCTGCTGCTGCTGCTGTGGTGATTGATACATGACATTGCCCTGCTGCTGCTGTTGTTGTTGCTGCTGTTGCAGATGATGGTGATGATGTCTTGGCGCAGGGGCTGGTGCCGGAGTTTTGTAGGACCAACTTGCATGCATTTCCACTTTTTTGCCCGTCAAATCCCGATTTGAGGTGTAGTATTGTAAATGCGGATCGCCACCAGCAAGAGACGCTGAAGCAGCAGCAGCACCCGCCGGTGGCTGTATTGATACTGCTGCTGTTGTTGATGCGGTGCCACGATGTGTCATATACATGGCCTGCCGGGAACGTGTCTCTTCATTATGTGTAAGCGCAGGTGGTGCCAGAGTTTGAGGAGCATGCGGATTGTAGCTACTGGCCGAGGAACTGCTGGCCACAACCGTTTGGTGGTGATGATGATGCAACTGTTGATAGTGCGGCTGCTGATGATGCTGCTGCTGCTGCTGCTGTTGTTGGGGATGGTGTTGTGGCGGCTGCTGTTGGTGGTGATGATGCTGTTGTTGTTGTTGTGGTTGTGGCTGCGGGTGGTGATGTGGATGATGTGTTTGGTGGTGGTGTGTCAATTGTTGATGCGGCTGATGATGTGTTTGATATTCGTGATGTCTGTTGGGTTCCATGGTGGCCTGCAATAAATAAGATGGATAGAAAGACTTTAGTGAGGAAGTCTTAAATCTGGAAAGCTAGTTGTCTACTTTAATTAATCTATTTGCAAATCTAGTTGGATTTTACACATATGCATAGCTCATGCAAAATCTCGAAGTCCAGCTGGACTTGCAAAATGCCCATTAGGGCCGTTTTCCCCTCTTGTTAATCCAGGTGGATTTTACGCATTTGCATAGCTCATGCTTAAAATGAGCAGTACAAATACACCGAATCCAACAAAATTTGCAAAAACAGGAACATGAGAAAACGGCCCTTAGTTATCCAAATCGGACAACAAACATTCATTCATCATTAACCTATGAGGCAACTCTTTTCTGTTGCCATGCTTTACAAGTCAGCTGTTTGAACGTCAAATTTTTTTTGGGAAAATTGATGTGGAACATCTGCCAGCTTTTTTGGCACGTGGTTCAAAAAGTTTAAAATATTTGGAATGGTTGCAAGTGTTAGGTCCGATTTCACATCTTCTACATAGAGCTATCTGTCACATAAACTAGCAAAGAACAGAGCAGCTATCTAGAAGATGAGAAAACGACCCTAAGTGTGTAATATTTTGCCTTAACATCGTTTTGATCTATGTCAAGTCTGATTACATTGTTCTACAGTAAAAAGTATCTTGAGCATCTTTAACTAATTTCTGCTGAACACGAGTTGACACGTCATAGTCATATCTTAGTTTCCGCACTACGCATTTATTGCTGCTTTTCTGAAGCCTACAGGGTAGTAGATATATCAATGCATCTAAGAAACGTAACGCGCAGTATTATTGATGCCAATGGTGTCGAAATTCGTCTTCAAAGTCAAATTTGGCTTAATTTTTAGCAATTTTGTCAAACCAAACCATCTGCTACGAGCCATTGTTTGTGTCGTATTTTTGTTGTATTTTTGACAGCAAAGTAACAGCATGTTAAGCCCGAAAATCAAGAGTTCAATTTATTGTAGGACAACTAGATTTTCACCCCAAATGTTAATGGGAGTTTTAAAAGGCGACATGATATAACATTCCAACCGAATTTTTATTTAAATATTCGATAACAACATTCATGGAGTGCTATGTTAAAATTTTCGGATAAATGGAATTAATTCTTTTTCCTTTAAACTTAGTACTCAGACAAACTAAATCTTAAGAGTTACACAATGGTTTCTGCCATAGACCAAAAATTTAAAGGTAATAGTTTTGCATTATTGTATGTCGTCCCAATCATGCAAAAGCATGGACTTTTAAGCTGTGAGGTTGGTTTTATTTCATTACAACAGTAGTCTCCAAGAATGGCTTCTAATGAGAGAGCATGTCACATATTGGGTCTTAGTGTGTAAGCAGCTTGGGATTGAAGAACATTTAAAACAATTAAAAAAATATGAAATCAATTCAAAAGTAAACAAAATCAAAATGAATATTAATGACCGATGACTATAACATATAGCTGTCATAGGAAGAACGATAGGTCGAAAAACTAGTTTTAGCGAAAAACACTTTTTGTTTTCAATGAAAACGCCTCCAAAACTTTGTATTTTCTTGTTTGCTATGCTTTTTTGTTTTAAATGGAATCGACTCCAAAATTTGTACATGTTCGTTTGTTAGGCTTTTTCATGATTCCACTAATTTTGGTCGAAATTGGACATCTATATAGTATAACTCCCAAAGAAAAGTAAGGTCCAAAAATTAGTCTTAGGTAGAAAAATAGAGGAAAGATACCTCCGGCTCGGCCGAAGTTTGTATACCCTTGCAGCACGTTTTTCTAACCAGTTTTTTTCACTAAGACTACTTTTTTTTTGGCAGCTATACTATATAGATGTCCGATTTCGACCAAACTTAGTGGAATCATGGGAAAGCATAGAAAACTAAGAAATACAAGGTTTGAAGGCGTTTTTATTGAAAACAAAAAAGTTGGTCTCTCGAAAACTAGTTTTTCGACCGATCATTCCTATGACAGCTATAACCCATTGTCATCCGATTGATTTTGACAAAACTTTGAAGAATTGTGCGAAAGCCTATAAAATAAATATATGCCAATTTTACAGAGGTTTACAATGAAAACAAAAAAGGTTTTTCTTACTAAGACTATTTTTATTCTCTGTACCGAAGGTACATAGAGTATTATAAGTTTGTGCAAAAGTATGTAACATCCAGAAGGAAGCATCTCCAACCCCATAAAGTATATATATTCTTGATCAGCATCAACAGCCGAGTCGATATAGCCATGTCCGTCTGTCCGTCCGTCTGTCTGTCCGTATGAACGCACAGATCTCAGAGATGGTAAGAGATAGAGGTTTGACGTGTATGGGACATATGCTTCTTATGTCTGCAGGCAGATCAAGTTTATTTTCAATTTTGGCCACGCCCCCTCCCGCCCCCGCAATTTAGAAAAAACGTCATTTCTCCCACAGTTTTGAAGATAGATGGCTTGTTCCTTCTGGACATATTTAGTTATTAGAATAACTTATCGATCCTCCAAAGGAATGAAGAAGATCGGATGATGAACGGTTTTCGAGTTATGATCAAAAGACAAAATTTCTTGGTACAGAGTATGTTATAGTCGGGCTTGACCGACTTTCTTTCTTGTTCTAACCTTACTTTTCTATGGCAGCTAAACTATATAGATGTCCGACTTCGACCAAACTTGGCAGAATCATGGAGAAGCATTGAAAACTAGGTAATTCGAACTAAACCTAGTTTTTCGACTGATCCTTCCTATGGCAGCTATATGTTATAGTCATCCGATCCGGCCAGCTCCAACAAATGTGCATATGTGCAGCGTATTTGTACCAGAAGACTTCGTGCAAAGTTTGGTCGTGATAGCTCTAAAACTGACGGAGGAGATAGCATAGAAACAGACGGACATGGATATATCGACCCAGCTCTGCCATGCTGATCAAGAATATATATACTTTATGCGTTGCAAACATCTGGACAATTTCAATATACCCTCTGCAAGGGTATAAAAACGTGCTTCAAGAGTATACAGGGTGCGCCATATAAAGTGTCGGTATGGCAACACTGACAACACGAATAAATATAAAAACAAACAACCGATTGCTATGTTGATCTTGTTCCTTTAATTTGGTCCTGTACAATTTATTTCGACTACTTTTTGAACACAACATCAATCAAGTGGCCGCCTTTATTGGCCACAACAAAATGTGCCCTTTTTGCGGCATTTTCCATCACTTTTTCGAGCGTCTCAGTCGATAAAGTGGCGATTTCGGCACGAATGTTGGCCTTAAGCTCTTCAATGGTCTGTGGATCGCTGGCGTAAACCTTGCTTTTTAAATAGCCCCACAAAAAGAAGTCTGGGGCGGTCAAATCTGGAGATCTGGGTGGCCAGTCAATATCGCCTCTTTTTTGATACCAGGCGTCCAGGTCACTTTTTGGTCGTGTACAGGTATTTCATGGTTGCGGTGTGGATTTTCCGTGCCCCATATGCGACAATTTTACTTATTAACACCACCAGAAAGCGTGAAATGGGCCTCATCGGTCATCAAAATTTGTTGAGTTGAGTTAGCACAATTGAACGATTATTTATTTTCGATGAACAGCGTCACTATTTCGGCACGTTGTTTTGGTGTGAAGCGTTCCATGGTCAAAATTGTACTAGATTGATGTTTCCAAAACATGTCTAACAAATGCAATCGGTTGGTAAATGTCAAAGTTATTCAGTGTTGCCATACCGACACTTTATATGGCGCACCCTGTACATAGTTTGGTCGAGCCGAAGGTAACTTTCATCTATTTTTTTAGTTTCTTATAAGATTAAACTGTGTCTTTTAATCAGGGCTACACAACGGTTTTGGACCGAACTGGTTCGAACCCGGAATTCCGACATCTAGTTTACTGTGAACCGAACCGCTTTAGACATAAAAGCCGAACACGAACCTGTTCTGAACCTAAAATTTCGGTTCGGTTTAACAAAACTTATAGACATCAGAGTATTTAACCTTCTGTCTAGCGACTTCAACTGTTATATGGTTGGTTAAGTGCGACTGACTGCTAAAATGGACAGGGAAATGGAATTAAAAATCTAGAAAGTCGTTTAGAATTACTTCTATAGTTCCCACCAAAAATAGCCTCTGCTTTTTTAAGCTCCTCGACTTAAAAGCTTTTTAAATATTTCTCAAAAGCAAGATTGTAACATTATATTGGTAATATTTTTCTTCGAAAACTAGGAAATGAAATTTTACGTAATAGTAAAATATATATTGAACATTCCCATTTGTTCTACTAACCGATTCCGAACCAAAAACCACGCGATTCCCGTTTATGCACTTTTTAGGTCGAACGCGATTTTTAGAACACAAAAACTATTAATATTGTATAAAGCAAGGACTGACCCAGAGATCGAACCGAAACCGTGTTGGAGTTGCCAATCACCAGAATAGACAGTGAGCTTTAGTTTTAGATTAGCAGTGCGTTTGTTAAGATGCATTTGGTTGTATCTCGTAATTATTACAAAATGTTCCGAGTTGCAGTATAAACATTGAAGAAAAAAAGCAAAATTATCGATTCGATTCAGTTGTTGATGCTCATGAATGTATAAACTGACATCTTTTAATGACATGTTATTAAAAATCAAAGAAAGTGGCACTCTGCTTCTCTAACCAAAGAATCAAGGAATATTATTGATATATGGCGGTCAAAATGGCACTGACCTGTTCTCCCGTTTCCCTATAAATTGTTTGTATCGCTAACTAGGGCAGTCGAGCGCATTGATAACGTCCGCGAACGTTTGCTTACTTTTTCAAGTATCTTTCGGTATCTGTTACCTTAACCTAGTTAGCGTGAAAGTGGAGTACCTTTTACCATACTTAGGTGTACTTTTTGTTGTAATAAAACGGAAAGTAGTATGTTCGAGCTGAGTCGACTGACTTGCCACCCTCACGCACTTTTCTTCCTCGAGAGTATGACAACAATTTCTGGCGTGACGACCTCTTTTAGGCGAACCGAACGTTTAGCATCCCTTGCCGCTCCAGTGAAGCAAACGAGAACTAGTCAAAAATTTCTTAACTATTGAAATTGATGGTGCAGATTCCCCTTAGAATTTATCAACCGTAAGAATATCAATTTGATTTCACGAGGTTGTCTGCTTTTAAGTGCTGTTAAATAAATACTAAAATAAAACTACATGATTAATATGATTAATGAAAATAATTGACTTTACAGCCTTAAAGGACCAGCTTCTCTCCATCTATTGGCGTCCAACAATAGAAAGAGACCTACTGTTAAACGTCGAATCCGAAAGGCCCAGTTTGAGAGGTTTTTTCATGGCTGATTACTTAAGTTACAAGTAGTTATACTTATAAGTTATTGTAAGAACAACTTTCTTGTAGTGGGATCGAACCCTCGCCCTCTTGCACTCACCTTGCCCAACTAGGTGGTTAAAATTTGATATTAATCTTTGAACAGATGGAACTAAAGTAAACAGCAGGAGAATTCCTTTAAAAGTTTAAATTAAATAGTGGCAACGTTATCAAAGTTCCCTCGTAGTAAGATTAAAGAAACATTGCAGAATATTCTGAATAATGTGCCGTACACGCAAAATAAGTCAAGTGGATTCGGAAAGGTTAATTGTTCCCGTGTCCATAAAGCAAACACCTTAACGTCTAATCAATTTTTCGAAATGAAAACCTTAAACAATTCCGATTCATCAAACTCGGAAACAATATCAGATTTGGAGGATAAACTACAATTCGAAGAGAAGGCCGAATCTGAATATTGCTCAAGAACACGGGAAAGAATGAAAAAACAATGACGATAATGTTTTAAATGACAACCCAAATCAAAATTGACACACATTTTATCTCTGTTTTGTTTTCATTAAACGTTCAATATGTAAATTTGATTAAAATTGACTTTACGCAGTGTAAAAGAACCAATACATGTGAACATTCTCTGCTCTCTTCTTCCTCTCTTCTTGGGAAACACTGCTTTGAAGGGCTATCTTTAAGTACGTCAGATGATTCCTTAATAAATCCAGCATCCCCACAGATAAAACCATTGTAATTTTAACTATTGTAATTTTTAACAAAAAGAATGATTTTAACGATGAGAGGTGTTTTGTTTAATTTCATTTTCTTATACAAATTCCTAAATTTACACCTTATTTTCTTATAAAACCATCGCAACATCTTTTCTTGCAATTCTCGGTTTGGTTTAGCATTTTCAAAAGGTTGCCGGTTTGAATTAGCTTGGTTTGGTTTAAAACCCGTTTGCAGACCTGTTGAAGATTGAAGAGTAAAATCGATTGATACACTTTATGCATCGCAGACGATGGATAAGTAGCACGCCAAAAGAGGTCTTGCAATCTAGGTCTAAAATATACAAAAAAAAAACTTTGCAAGTCACCGCCATATTTATAGAAATTTCAAAATTAAACAAAAATATGACTTATTTCAAGCTTCCAGGCATTTGGAAATATAAACAAAGAAAAAAATTGCATAAACTTTCTAATATCAATAAATTAGTGTAAAAACTAATGAAGACATTTTGCTAATGAGATAAAAAAAAAAACCTTCAACACTTTGTGATTTCTATTATATATTGTAATTTATCTAATTTTACATTTAAGGCTCGTTTTGTGCCCTATCAAACCGCTTGGCTAATGAGCATGTGTACAAACATACACACAGATCTGTCTCTTGATATATACAAAATGACAATTAACCATGTCGAACACGCCCACAAACAGAAATGTTAAAAATATTTCGTTAAATAACTCTGACAGCCTCAACACAGCCACAAATCGTTATAAATCACAACACAAACTTTTGCTTTTGAGCAATTTGTACGCAGCAAATTGAAAAGTTTTCACAGAAATAGTTTTTGTTTTCTTTTATTTTGTTTGTTTATATGCGAAATAATTGCTGAGAGGACCTTGCCTTGAGCTTCGCACAAATGTTTTTATTTTATGTTGATTAATTTTGCTTTGATTTTTTATCAGCAAACACGTGATTGAATAAATCGGAGGTAAAGTTTGTTGCCAAGCGTTTAAAATTTAGTCTGCTCTTTCTCTCGCTCTCTTCACGACACAGAGGATTGAAATTCCAGACCGAACACTGCGTACTTGAGAAGTCTTATCTAAAGTTTAATTAGAACGTGGGATAATTTCGAGTCATAAATTTGCCAACAGACATTAATATTAATTCCCAAATTTTGAGTTTTGTTTTTATTAAACTCAATATATTTCCGTGTTCTCAGTTCTGGTAGAAAATTTGCTCATTTTGGTTGGCTTTTATGAATCATTTGTGTAATACTTATGTGCCGTTGTGTGGTTCATTGGAAAGTCAGTTTATTTTTATGCATGTTCTTTAGAAAGTCGTTGAACTGTTTGCGGTTTGTTGTTGTTATTTGTTAAGCTCTTGCAAACGGGTATATTAATTTCTGACCAGAAATTGGAATTGCTTGAAGCGATTTAGAAAAATTAGCAGGAGGCAACAATGACAATTTGTTGACGCTGAAAAGTTTACATTTTGTTGGATTTTAACATATTTAAAAGAAAATAAAGTGTAATTGCAAGAGTGAGTGTCAGTATACGTTTAATTACACATGGTTAGTGGCCATTTTTCTGCCAGCTAAAACCATAAATAATTGCCTTGTTCTACTGGCACACTCTCGAGCAGCTTCAATGAATGTTCTTAATGCTAGCATTTTTTCTGTGTAAATAGCCAAGTGTCAACAAGAGAAACTAGTGTGCGGCGTGGGTTGTGTTTTTGTCCGGGACGCAGACACGCCTGATTTGTATAATCGTTACTCGTAGACTCAAAAAGGGTATACTGAAGTCGTCAGAAGGAAACATCTTTGGCCAAGTAATATTTATATATTCTGATCAGCAGACCTACAGAGCTGGGAATGCAGATTACAATTTTTTCCATAATATCATTTCACATAGCTAACTAAATATACTCAAGCACTTATCAATTATTTGATTTAAATTAGTTATTTGCTTGAATTACCATTAAATCCTGTTGAAATTTATTTAAATTTTAGCTCAACTATTTTTGCAAGTCAATCAATTTTAATTAAAATTTAGAATTAGTTGAAAACTCAAGCTGTTAGTCAATTATTAATGGAATTAAACCCAGTCAAGAGCCACATAAAGTTGATATATTTATTTCCCTTTCATTAAAATTTTGCTTGGGATATTTCCCTTCTATTCAATTTTCAATTGGGATTTTTCACTCTAGCCAATTGTTAATTAAAAAATTTTCCTTCCATTAAATTTGCAATTTGGACTTTTCACAACCAGTCAATATTTAATTGGGATATATTACTTCAGTTAGCTTCGATCAAGGTTCTATGTGAGGTTTTGGTTCGAATATTACCGAAATAAGGTATCGTAAATGAATGACGTAATTTCGTCATATATGGAAAGGATTTTCAACTTATGAAGATAAACTCTAATTTGTAATTTAGGTCCGAATAACTGAGTCTGTTTTCGAAAATTCGCTTCCGCATGATTTGATCTAAGTGGAAAACGGGAACATGCCTTAATATAAACCTTCGTTATAAAATCATCTTCTAAAAGTATTTCAAAGTATAAAAACATATTTAATATAGATATCGATCACTAAGGCCCGATTTCTCAAAGATTCCGGTTAGCCAACCACCGGTCAGATTTGTTAGTCAAGATGACGAGCGGTTAAGGCCCGATTTCTCAATGTCCGGTTGGTCAACTTGACAGGCAGTTTAACCGAATTTGAGTGACCGAATGATGTGTGTGGCGTAACCGGAGGAACAAACTTTACCGCTGCTCATCCACCGGTCAACTTTAACCGCGAGCTCCCGATGAAATTATCGATATTTTGTATCGATATACAAACAGCTGGCCGCACACTTGCTTTGTTTATTTTAATATTTGCTGCAACACAAAATGTTTATGAATAAACGAATTTTTCAACTCCACGCAATGGAAATGCAATTCGATGAGGCGGAACATCGAATTTTTGTCAATTTTTCCGCAAAACAATGAGCAGCAACCACCAATCGCATTAAAAAACAAACAAACCAAACCGAGTCAGCTGTCTACTCGTTAGTTTAGTCAAACAGTATGGTCACACTGAAGCAGCGATAGACATTTGCCGATATCAGGCGAAACTGCTGCTGAGAAAACCAAATGACTTAACCGCTCGTCATCTTGACGGTCAAATCTGACCGGTGGTTGGCTAACCGCAACCTTTGAGAAATCGGGCCTAAGTCATTTGCTTTTCTCAGCAGCAGTTTCGCCTGATATCGATAAATGCCAGGGTGACCATTCTGTTTGACTAACGAACGAGTGCACAGCTGACTCGGTTCGGGGCTGAGCTCGCGGTTAAAGTTGACCGGTGGATGAGCAGCGTTTGAGTTTGTCCCACCAGTTACGCCACCTACATCATGGGACACTCAAATTCGGTTAAACTGCCTGTCAAGTTGACCAAACGGACTTTGAGAAATCGGGCCTAACTTCAACACTGTTATAACTTATAAATAATACAGAAATATTCCCCATATCGCTTTCTAAATAGTGTAAAATATTCATATTGCTATCTTTTCTGGTGTTCAAGTGATATGGGAATATGTTAGTATATATCATTTTACAGGTTTATTTTCATGTTCCAGCAAAAGCGACATATCTCAGCTGTTCAGCACACGACATTATGCGAAGATCCCTGGGCTTTATGATAAAGCATCATATTTCCGAATATCTTTAATGAGCATTTGAAATATAAAACATTTTACTAGATTGACTAAAAACTTACAAGAAATAATTTTCGTTAGATAAAATCCATTTAAAATTTCAAACGCATTTTTTTACAAAATGGATGATTTTAAGTTAGGACAGTGGTTCATTAGGTGAGCGGTATGTATTACCCATGTGCGGATTTCATAAACATAAAAACTTGATAACACTACTATAATTTTAATAGGACCGCATTGGATTAGCCTGTCGAATTGAAGACTCTTTCCCATTATATTGGACCAGATAACATACAAAATTACGTTGCATTACCAGCAGGGATTAATACCGAATCGATTTTCGGTTCCGGTACAGGTACCGGTACGAACCGAAATGAATGTTTCGGTAAAAGGTTATATTTCGGGTTTTGATTTATTTCGTTTTTCGGTTTCGATACGGTACCCAGTTTTTTATTTCGGTATACCGGTACGTACCGGTATAAGTAAAGATTATTTAAATATTGTAAGTCCAAATCATTTTATTCATTTGTAATTTAAAGAAACTATATTGAACATAAAAGTTTCAGTCGTATGACATTTAAAGTAAAATATGAACGATTTTTTTCAAATTTCGAACTATTTTACGAACTTAACATGTAAGAGAACTTATGCATTATATGAAATACTGTTTTTCGTGATTCCGTCTTTGCGTTACAGACATCTGACCAAAATTACAATGCGCTCTGCAAAAGAAAAAAACAAAACCAAAACAGTACCGGCACCAACGTTTCGGTTTCAATAATAACGGTAAAGGAGATTCGGTTCTCAAAAAAAAATTTGTAGCGGTTCCGGTTCCGGTACGTGATTTGAAACGGTTGATTTCGGTTAACAGTTCCGGTTCCGGTATTAATCCGTGATTACCAGTCGTTAGGTTGGTGAAGGGTGCACACTAAAGGTCAAATGTTGAACTAGCGCTGTGATGCATAACCTGTCGTTAACAACGGAATAACGCCCAGTGATGCATTAGGTCGTTAGGCCTAATTTTACAAGGCCTCCAACCGATATTTGAATTTTCCATTTAAGTAAGTCAGATTGAGAGGAGCTCGTTTTGGTCCTTTGGGCTGGGTATTTTTTATTTATTTTAATTTCGAAATAAGCCACCTTTAAACAAAAGTAGTTGTTATAGATTCTGTTAAGCCTAAAAAACAGAAGGCGACTTATGGACTTTAAAAGGACTCAATTGAGGAAAAAGAGACAACAGAGGGTATGACTTCCATAAGTCAGGTAAAGTAAAGATTATTGTAAAATTCTTCATAAGATTCCCCTGAATCTAATAATCTGTAGAATTCTGTGGGGTTTTGCAGTCATGGCTTCAACATGGTTAATCCTATATTTTAACACAGATCTTTCAGTTTTAATAAGACTATTACTGGTACACTGAAAAAAGAAATCAATCCGTAACAGTATTGAAAACAGGGTTATCCTGTATATTTTTAAGCCGACCCCGGAAAAGATTGATTTCACTCCCACTTTTTTTTTAATTTAACAACAGGACCACTTGAAGCTTACCCTGTTTTCAATTCCGTTTCAGAGTGATTTCAGATATTTATACCCTTGCAATGGGTATTATAATTTTGACCAGATGTTTGCTACGCATAGAAATATTCATTTCCGACCCCATAAAATATATATATTCTTGATCAGAGTGACGAGCTGAGTCGATTAAGCTTTGTCCGTCCGTCTGTCTGTCTGTTTCTACGCGAACTAGTCTCTCAGTTTTAAAGCTATCGAGCTGAAATTTTGCACAGAGTCTTATTTTTGCTGCACACTACTAATATGTCGGAACCGACCGGATCGGACTACTATATCTCATAGCTGCCATAGGAACAATCGGTCGAAAAACTAGTTTTAGTATGAAAAACTTTTTTCTTTTCAATGGAAACGTCTCCAAATTTTGTAATCGTAGATTTTTTATGTTTTTTTACAATCCTACCAATTTTTATTAAAATCGGACAACTATATGGTATAGCTGCCATACAAAAGATAGGTCTGAAAGACAGTCTTAGTTAGAAAAACTTTTTTGTTTTTAATGGTAGCATCCTGCAATTTTGTATTTGATTGTTTCACATGCATTCTCACAATTCTACATATTTTTGGTCAAATCGGATGACTATATCATATAGCTCCCATAAGAACGATCGGTCGAAAAATGGGAAAAAGTATTTTTTGAAAATATTTAAGCGAGCACTTGCAAGGGTATAAAAACTTCGGCACAGACGAAGTTAGCTTAGCTTTCTCGTTTTTTTCTGTGTAATATTTTAAGCTCAAGGGGTATGCCTATCAGACCCACCTTGGTGCTCTCTTTCTGAATTGTCCCATTTGTCAGTAATGTTGCTGACTATTATTAAAAATATTTGTTAGCTAAAAGCTCGGTAAATAACTCAAATGAAAACGCTTTCCTTACAATCGAGGGTGTCCCAGAAATCATATGACATTTTCGCTTGCCTCTGAGGGATTTGAAACCGACTGCCAATAGTCATGCTGATTTGATGCTTTCCTATAATCTAATTACTCCAGTAGTTTATCCCAAAATCGCTAGAGATTTAACTATATTTACATTGAAATTCATAAACTTTCCCCTTCGCGTTTAAACAAAACATTTGTTATCTTTTATTTCGCATATAAGAGAAAAATGCATTAAAATACACTAAAAATCCTCCTCAATTGGCCGCAGCTCGTGGCCTTGGCTGCATCACAGAGTTCGAGTTTTTAAAGAGTGTAAGAGAGCAAATACCACATACAAAATGAATAACAACTACAGCCAATGATTGCCGCTTGTTTTGTTTTTAGCGCTTACTTAGCATTTTAATTTGGCATTTGTTGTTGGTGTGGTTGTTGTTGCATTTGTTGTTTTATAATTTCTCATCGAAAAGTTCGTTGTGCTCTTACGTTCGCCTTCGCTTCGCTGCGGTTCGTGCGCGTTTTTCATTTCATTTGGTTTTTATTTTTGTAGTTGTTTTTGTTGGCTTCGGTTCGTCGTGTATTTATATCATTTGCAATAACAAAATAAAAAATATAAAAATGCGTCACAAATTTATTTGCACTTTTGCTGTCGGTCGAGTATCAGACGGAGAGAGCGAGCGAGCAGCTAAAATTTAGCCTTGACCTCTACAATCTACAGAAGGAAGAGGGCGGGTGGAAGAGTAGAGTATACAGCTGGGCTAATATTCTTTTGAATTATTTATTTTTTTTATAAATATTCGTTGCACATTGTTATGTTTGTGTGAGTATTTTATTTTATTTTTTTGTGGGCTTTGGCCATCGCAAGTTAATTGAAATTTAGAAGCAGTGGAGAAAACGATTTCATTGGAATGGAATAAGTTGGGCAAATGTTTTTGGGTTTCTACATACATCAAATACAAAGCTCCCTTATCAAGTTTAATACTTTAATTGTTTGGTAATTTATTTGTAGGAATTTGTGCAAATGGTCATCATGGTGAGACTAATGTTGCGATTGCAAATCAAAAACCGAATTGTTCCACAATTAAACAAACTTCATCTGATATCCTATAGACTACTTTGTCAACTCTATTTAATAAATGCAAATAAATACAATACATAATCTTGACTTTTTTAGCTAGCGGATGCGCTCGTCATTTGTTTTGTTTCCCCGACGGCAATTTTCGGGGTGTACTAAGTATTTTTAATTATTGTTGTGGCTTCATTGCAACACAAAATGCATACAATATATGCCTGAAATTGGACAGTTTCCATCGGTAAGTAATAATGAAATAGGGATTAATTGCAAAACGAGTCATCATTCCTCTGATTCTTACCATATACGGTGTATCTATAAGTAATGCTGTTTTCGCTGTACATACATATCTGAGCAAGAATTAATCAACCTACAAAACTATAGGATACAACAAAAGGCTTATCAACTTTTCCACTGTGAACCGAACCTTAACCCAAACCAAGTGTGCGTAAAATGTTGAACCTTATCCTTTCCCAGCCTTAATTAGACAGTCAATAGGCTACACAAATGCAAACTGGTATTAAACTGGTTGCAAATGGCTGCTGCAGGGGACAATTGCAACACGACGAGATTTTGTGTGACTGAGCTTCTTCGGAGAGTTTGCCAATGCAAAAGCCTTAGTCTTCCCCAAGCAGCTAAGCGACACACTGGTAATAAATTTATAAAATTTGTTTTTGTAGAACCATTTCCACCATAAACTTATCTAAAACTAAAGATTTATTATTTGAGTCTTAGAATCTTTTGAATCTTTATCGTTTCAAGTTTAAGTTGAAAAGGCTTTCCAAATATAAAGAAATTACGAACATTATTTCCTATATTGAATATGGGTCTTCTATTTAAATTGTGTAAGTCGCAAGGCGACCCAAGGTTCAAACCAAAACCATCATTCAAGAGCTTTGAACCTCAAACTTTTTGGAACACTAACCACTGGTCTACTTCGGTTCAAGCCCCTGAACCGAGGCTCCGGAAGAGAACTATGGGGTTTGCAGCCCTTCTTCTTGCTCTTACCATCTCAAAGATCCTCGGGTAGGCATATTTTTACCCTACGAGTAGCGGGTCTTTAAATCAGTAAAGTTAATACTGAGATCATAAAATCGTTATCGTAACCAAAACTGTTTCATATTACTCTGAGGGGGCTTTAAGTCTATGAGTTGGCCAGGCAACAGCAAAAAGTTATTAAGCCTGGCCGATTTCTCTTGTCAGATGTGATTTGATAATGGGCCATACCATAAATAGATATATCAGAGTTTCTTATATTGGGCTGCTGCAAAACAACTCTATCATCTACTGCCACTTTTAGAAGCTTCTTGGAGTTATTTTGGTAGCTACCACGTTTATATTTAATAATTATTAATATTCATAGATAACTACCTTAAGAGTATTATACTGAACAGTTTGAAGCTATTAACCAAGGCTCAATGTGGTAAAGAATATAAATTTATTAAAAACAGTACAATACCTATGCATCATAGATTGTAAAAAAAATTTTGCTACTGCTTCTTACTATCAATTTTCTAGTATTGCTGGTCATGAATATTGTTGGGAAACTAGAATCAAGCAGAAAGACTAAAGCCGTTATGCTTCTATTTTTCAGTGGTTTGATAAAGTAAATCCTATTCCCTTTAAAATCAGTTTAATTTTTAGAACTCAGTATGAAACAATCAGCTGATTGAAATCAGAAAAATGAAAAATTCTTATTAAGAGAAATGTTTTCTTTAATTACAGAACACAAAAAGCTGCTAAAATTTCCATTTCATTAGTTTCCATAACATTCATTTTGAAATTCATAGATCTCTAAAGGGGAAATACGTATCTCCAGCCAATCAGCTAGCTTATCAAGCTTAATCAATAATCTATAAATATATATATATAAACATTAATGAGTGTTCAGTGATCACTTAACCTCGAATTAATATATGTATTTTTATATATCGTATTTATTTCCCTTCATTACAAATCAAAAAACCGCATAGAAAAATGCGAGCAATGAAAATGTTGTAACGACACAAACTCGAATTGAGCGCCAAAACCCGAACCAGATGATGATAATGACGATGATGACGAGCGAGTAACGATCGTTTAATGTTGTTGTTGTTGCTGTGTTTCGCCTTTGGGGGCCAACGGCACACGAATGTGTATCGCCTCGTAGCTGTATCTTTGTATCTGCATTTGTATTTGTGTTTGTCGCTGTATTTGTATGTGTATCTGTAGAATTTATGTCGCCGCCGCAAAAAAAAATGTTGTAATACACAAAAGTGCGAGGCGAGACGAGACGGACAGATGTTGCTGAATGGTTGGGTATATGTTCTGTTGTTTCGTTCTCTCTCTCCCGCAAAGATGATGACAGAATCAACAAAAACAACAATCCAAGCGGTACAATTTAAGATAACAATGTCAACGACTGTGTATGAGTTTTCCCCACTCCGCAGTCCACCCCCTCCTCTCTCCCCTTTAAACGTAAGGTGCACACGTTTTTTTTTCTCGTTCAATATCACATAAAAGTGTTGTTGTTGTTAATTTTATTTCAATTTATTAGCATATTTGTTGTTGTTCGCTTTTCATTGCCGCCTTTTTTGCAAAGTGTTTATTTTTTTCCTTTGCTTTTCCTCATTTGCTTTTTGAAGTAATTTGTCATATACAATGATTTAATTGCTTGAATTATGAATTGTGAAATGTGTACAGAGAAGGAAGCAACTCACAGAGCGGTGACAGAGATAGAAAGAGAGAGAGAAAGGAAGAGAAAGAGGGGAGTGACCTGAATAGGCAGAGGCATTTTTCAATTGTTGACGAGTTGAGAGAAAGTTGGTAGTTACTTGATTTTATTGCATAAAGAGGAGCATTTAAAAAGTGGTAAGACACAAAATAAAGATATAAAATAGTGTCAGATTCGTAAGCTGCAGTTTACCAGAAAAAAGTACGTCTTGAAAATAACACAGATTAGCTGAGTATCGTATCTTCTTGCCCTGGTTCAGATGCGGCCTTACTGCATCGGGTTTTGACTAAAACTTCACATCTGCAGCTGCATCCCGATAGAGCACGTCCCCAAAAGATGTGACATTATGAACTCCTTAGACGATATTGAAGCTGTTTCATAAGTCCGATGTCAGTAAAGATCAGTTCGATCTAAGTCTGGTTACCTAAGGTCGAATGAAACTTCAAAGCCCAACAGTTTCTTTTGCGGCTTTTAGTGTATTTTATTCTTTTAGGTTGGAGTTTATGTATGTCAATTGATGTTACAAAAAATGCTTCGTTTCGTACTATTGAGGACTCGTAAAGTCGCATTGAAGGCTGGCCAGTAGGTGGTAATCAATAAGGAACCCGTGCCGAAACCAAGACCAGAGTCGCAACCTATATTTCTGATCGGAGCTTTGATTCTTTATTTCAGATTTCCGACAGAACTGTACGTAAGAAGCAGAAATAATGATTTAGGTCCGGGGGCTCAAACAAATTCTATGGTTCCAATCTCGGAGCGGTTCCTTAAACTATTCGAACATAAGTTTTTGCTTTGATCCTTGTATCACAGCTTCTTAAATCATTAAAGCCATTATTTTATAATAAATTTAACAAAAGGCCGATTTCACATCATCTGTATGGAACTATTCGTCACATAAACTAAGAACTAAAAGAATGCATTAAAGTGAATCTAGGAGATTAGAAATCGACCCTTATAGGCTAATCACAAATCTTGAGTTTAAGTGCTGAATAACTTTTTGCTATGGCAACATTTTTAAGCTTTTGTTTTGTCAAATTTTATCAATGAAACATTCTACTGAGGGTATAGATCCGCTTAACTATTGGTAGGGTGGGTATTGAGTCTAACGATTAGGGACATTTCTATATTTTCAGCAGAACGATGGTTATCAAAAAGATCTCACTAAAAAATACCTGTGTATCCCTGCATCGTTCTTTGACTAATTTAAGATGTTATGTTTTAAATCAAGTTAGTTTTAGGTGTGATAACTTCAATCTGGAAAAATATTGGCTTAAAACATAAATAAATTTTGAGATGGATTTTATTTTTAAATTACATTTAATTTTAAGTGATTAACACTATGAATAAAATGTTTAACTTAAAATTGAAATTATATAAGTTTATTAAAAGAAACACTTTATTTTGACCATACTTTCGATAGTATAAAATCTTTTCTCTAAAACAATCAACATATCGAATGGCGCTACTATAAATAGATTTCCAACTCTAGTAAGCAGTCCAGTCTATAGATATATGGTGGGCAGCTTTAGTTATAGGTCCTCCAAATTCGTGATAGATCACAACGAAAGTTAAATTATAAGCACAACAAACAATTACTCTAGGCAGATAAAAACAGATAGTTTTTCCTCAAAAGTCAAAAAAAAATCACAGCTCAAAATTGTTCACGAGTTAATCTCATTTTGTACAGAGATATTTTAGCTTTACGCTAAACAATGAAAGTGCTACAACACACACAGAAAAATATTTAAGATAAGCCGTGTTTTAATACCTTTTCCATCGCTACACAATCTAGTACGCCTGCATTTGATCTTGCTTCTTGCTTGCTATAGATTTAAAGAGCTATTCACAAGTAAAACAACCAACATGTAGGCCTACCAAACTAGCATGTACCATGTGTCGGGCAGTCATAGACTTGATATAACTCCAAACTACAAGTTAATCTAGTATTCTTTAGTTAGCTTTTACAATTTTGTTATATTTTTATAATATTTCACACATTTTTGCATTGCTTTTGTAAACATTTACTATAACGTAACGAATTTGTTATTACTTAATAGTTTCATTCCTCATTCTCGCTCGTTTGTTGATTATAGTGCGACACAAATTCCATTTAACTAGCACTCTGTATTTGTTTAGTTCCGTTTAGCTTTCTAAGTGTGCACAGTTTGCTCGATGACTAAAAAGCTATATGATTAAAACTTCTTCCTTAATAATTGAATATTAATTATAAAAAGGTTCAATGGCATTTTTCATCAACAGGTGTGTGGAAATTTGAAACTTTAGTCTGTGACTCACTTAATTGATTGAGTGTATAATTTATATGCATACATATACTTAGCATTTATTTCAACTCAAACATTCAACAACTTTTTCAATTTGACAACGAAATGTGAGGAAGTTTGGGTTTCATTTTATGCCCAGTCAGCAAGTGAGTAGGAATTATTTGTGGGTTGCTTCTAGCTAGTGTCTGAGTGTGTGTATTTAGGTAGTAGTACTCTAAAAATAAACTAAGTAAACAAATTGTTAGCGAAAAGGGCAAGCGGGCCAGTGCCATACCACAGACAAAAAGTAAATTCATAGTCGCACTTCAAAAAAAATAACACATTTGTGTGTGGAAAGCTTTATGAGCTGTGTGATGGGTAAAATGAGGTAGCAAATAGCAAATAGAAGGGTTTTTTCAACTTCAAATTATATCTAAGATCTGAGCAATGCACTCTAGCAAGTATTTGTAAGACTTAAAAGATATCAATTGAAATCCAAGCCTCTTGCTTACTTCTTATCTGCAAGTGGAAAGTGATTTCTGCGACTGCTCTTTTAGTCTTGGTGATTTCTGCAAAAAGCATACGAAACACACTTATAAATGGGCCATTTTTTGATTGTGTGACTTAAACGTGCTCTACTTTGGGGAAAAATCTTTACTTAATACTTGACGCAATTAGGTTTTCGTTTGTTTTATGTACTAATGATTTAGTTAATTCAATCATTAGACTAATTTATAATTTGCTGCCGAAACAACAACCAAATTTACACTTTAACTTTAACTTGACACTTTATTTAGCTTTACTAAATTAGTTTCGAAAAGTAACTCGTAACTAAGGGGGAGAAGTATTTAATAGCCTTAACTTACACAAATTAACAGTGCATTAAATTTAATACTAACGTGAACATAAACATCGACATTGACATTAAGATAGCAGCAGAATGAGCCTGACTGTTACATACACTTACACGAACTTGGAGTATCCTTTTAATTGTAAAAGTAATGGGAATACATGTTTACGAAGGCGACCTTTTGTAAATTACTTTTATTCTTGGCTACTTTAAGACTGTGAAGTAAACTTCATGAAGTTTATGAAAAGTTTTCTTTTGTAGGAAAGAGAAATTGAGGGGCAAGCCTCAATCTATGCTTCTCCACGATTCTGCTAAGTTTGGTCGAAATCGGACATCTATATAGTATAGCTGCCATAGAAAGGTAGAGTCAGAAAAGTAGTCTTAGTGAGAAAAACTTGTTTGTTTTCAGTGGAAATGACCTTCAAATTAAAAAACATGCTGCAAGGGTATAGAAGTTAACTTTATTCAATTTTTTTATATTCGATTAAATTAATTGTACCAGATTTCCCGTTCATTGTTCAGAAATCCGAAAAGGAATGGAAAGGCATAAAGTCCAAATATAGAAATGTTGCACTCAAATTTGGCACATTTTATAATGATCTGACCGAATATTCCAAAAATACCTATACCGATATTTTCGATGGGTCATAATTTTAATTTAGATGTCATTCGACAATTATAAAAAACTATGTTCCAACTAAGTTAAAAATTTTAAAAAAAGCTTCAAACAGTATAAAACAGTATAAATTATGAAGGGGCAAAACTCTGAAATGTTGCCACGGAAACTTGGATCGTGGATATATTTTTTTGATAAAACAGTACGACATATACTGTTCGAGAAGGAAACGTCCAGGTAAAAAAGCTATTAAAAGCTTTAAATAGTAGCCGAATGGTCCTCATTCATTAAAGATATAATTAAAAAACTTCTGTAACATCGCCTGGTCTTTTTAACATAAGCTAGCCCACAACCTTAAAAACGAGGATTTGTTTTGACTTATGCTTTTATTGTAAAAATTGTAAAATACCGAGATTGAAAATGGCTTTGCATTGATAAAGCGCTATAAAATTCGTTTTGTTCAATCAATTTTTTGTAATAGTTTTATAAGTACGGAAAAAATCTGACTAAAGAGATTCTTCGAACCGAACTTGGTTCCAAGCAGGTCCAAGGTCCGTTTCGGGAAGTTAACAATTCAGAAGATTTGGTCTGTGTCTGGTTTTATAGACTTAAGAAGCGAAACGGTTCTTAAGCCCAGCCAAAAAAAGTTCGGACTTGTTCATAAATTTAAATTGAAGAAAACATCGTTGAGTTCAAATTGTGAATGAATTTTTTGTTTCATTTTTATGATTAGGAGCACCTTAATAGTTGTCATATAAAGATGTGGCCTAGAAAATCTTCATATCATCAATTGTAGTTCAATTGTTTGAGGACTCAACGAGCTGAATCAAAATCATCACCGAAAAATATCACACAAAAGAAGAATTCGATATCCAAAATATCGCCTTGGAAAAATATTCGATAACGATATGCCGTATTTGTGGACTAAAATATATATATTTTGATATATCGATATTATTTCCCGCATCTCTTACCCCTACACTCCCACATAAGCCCATTTTTACTTATAAAGTTCAGGTTACATTTCTTATTTTCTCACTTGTTCAATCGGATTTTTGCTTGCTCGCAGATGTGAGATCAGGAAATGGAGTTTAGTGCGTTAATAATTTCATCAAAGAAGAACATATATTAACAGTGTCCTAGTGGCTATCGGATTGTTGCCACTAACAGTTTCTTACGTCTTTTCGAAAGCAGAATTTGAACACATTTTTAATTTTTTCAATAATTAATTATTTTCAATTTTCAAATTACTAAGCTGATTGGACAATAATCTTGTAAGCGCCTATTGGAATTTAATAATCTTACTTAAAGGCAGATATTTTTATAAACTTATAAGTAAATTTTAATTTTATGTCGAAGTTCCAAAATGCATAAAACAGAAAATAATTGTAAAAAATATACAAGCTCCTCATTTTATTTTTCACCCTTGTAAGTTCAGCTGTTTAATTCTACGTTGAGTAATGTTAGCTTTGATTTAAATTAAAATTCAACTCAAAAGTGGAAATCAAATAAATTCAACTTATTTAAAATCTATACTTTCAGGTACGTCACGTTTCTAAATTCAAAATCCGATTTATCAGTCGGTAAAAGAGGTGACATGTTTGTTTATCGTATATTTACAAGTAGTTCACTCAATGCAAACAAAATAAATCAAGGAAAACAAGAACTAACCTTACTGCTAATCTTTAAATCGAAATTGATAACGAATAATGTTTAGACTCAAGAGCAGGCAGGCAGTAACATTTGCAGAGCTGTGCTCGTACAGCTCCACAGCTGTGTGCCATTCGTTGAGGTTGATAATTAGTTGTAGTCACTCACAACCTCTTCACCCCCCTACCGGTCTTGCTTATTGTACGCTTAAACGGTTTCTGTATTTTTTTTGTGTTAAAGCATTTAACCGGTTTGTTTCGAAACAAACACAAAGAGAACAAGCCCAGATTGTCTATTTGATTCTGAATGCGTTTGTGTGTGTGAGTGTAGGTCTGTTGCTAACGTTGAGAATTATCATTTATGTTTGCTAGAAATTATTCATTTTTATAGTCATCTTGTGAGAAATAGAACGCTTCTACTTTGCAGTTACAATCTGATGAGCAAACATAAACCTTAATTGGCAACATAAGAGCTGTGGTGGCGAGTCGGAGAACTTTCGATTTGTGTAATAATTACCATAAAACCATAAGTATATACAATGAAAAATATACAGGAAAACTAAAAGTAGTGGAGAATGTGATACTTGTAAAACCACTTTTCAGAGGACAGGGATTAACCCTGAACAAAAAATAAAAAAGGGAAAGATTATGAAGGATCTCTCATTAGGGATTACTCGATATAGTCTTCTTAAATGTACGCATCCGTAAATGCGTCTATTCAAAATTAGATGAATCAGTCTATTCCACGTCGTTCTCAAGAATTGGGCATCGCTCAAACGACACTGTGGCGTATTTTGTGTAAAGATCTTGCTCACAAGATCACATTGACTCTAGATCTAAAGCCACTTGATCATTTGAAATGCTTAGAGTTCCCCAATTGGGATCTGGCCAGGCTTGAAAAAAGGCAGAATTTTATCGAAAAGTCATATTTTTCTTTTTTATTTGGCAACATATGTTTGTTTATAGGCAACATATGCGTTATTGATTAGCAACAAGCCCACGTATGCTTCACGAGACACTGTTGCATCCTCAAAAAGTTACTGTTTGGTGCAGTTTTCATGTCGGTGGTGTGAATGGACCGAACTTTTCTAAAGTACACATGTTCTTGATCAGCTTCAACAGCAGGTCGATATAGTCATGCCAGTCTGTCTTTCCGTAAGAACAAAGTGATCTCAGAGGTGATAAAAGATAGAGGTTGGACTTGAATCGGACGTAAACTTATTTTGCTTGCAGGTAGATCAAGTTTATTTTCAGTTTTTGCCACGTTTGGAGTCGTTATCCTGCATAAAGGCCCACCGCATGGTCATTTCATCCACGGAATATGGCAGCACTAAGCTGTACAGTATATTCATGCAGTCCAGGCCACACATCCAAAACATCGGACTAACCACATAGCAGTATCCCACCCCCACCATGCTTGACTCTCCTAATAGTATATTTCAGGGATGCCAGCTTTAGGGCAATACTATATAAATGCCTTGGATTTTCCCCATCAGTTCTAAGCTAATTATCTTTGATTCGTCTGACCGTAGAACGATGTCCAGATTTTACGGTAGGTTCTGAATGATTTTTTTACTAATAACGAGATTAAAAGTAAATATTAAGGTCCTTAATAAAATGTCCCTATTCTTGACTGACGATTTATAGACCGTTTTCTGCCTACTTTCTCTTCGAAATTTTCGAACTAGATTAATTCTGCAATTTCAGTAATAAATTTGTATACCCTTGCAGAGGGTATATTGCAATTGTGCAGATGTTTGTAACGCATAGAAGGAAGCATTTCCGACCACACAAAGTATATATATTCTTGATCAGCGTGACGAGCTGAGTCGATATAGCCATGTCCGTCTGTCCGTCAGTTTCTATGCTATCTCCTCCGTCAGTTTTAAAGCTATCGCCACCAAACTTTGCACGAAGTCTTCTGGTCCAAATACGCTGCACATTTGTCGGAATCGGCCGGATCGGATGACTATAACATATAGCTGCCATAGGAACGATCGGTCGAAAAACTAGTTCTAGTGAGAAAAACTTTTTTCTTTTTTATGCAATCGTCTCCAAACTCAGTATGTACTTGTTTTTAAGGCTTCTCTATAATTCTGCCAAATTTGGTCGAAATCTGACATCTATAAAGTGTAGCTGTCATTCAAAAGTAGAGTCAGAAAAGTAGTCTTATTGTGAAAAACTTGTTTGTTATCATTGGACATGTCTTTCAAATTAGTTAAAAAACGTGCTGCAAGGGTATACAAACTTCGGCCGAGCCGAAGTTAAATTTCCTGTATTTTTGTTTTGTTAGATTACAATCTGTCGCTCCACGACCCATTTTTAATATAATAGCAGAAGGCTGCAAGCCGGTCTGAAACCGAACTCATACGAACCGGTTTGGTGTGGATCTTTTGGGGTTCGCGAACCGGACCATGAACCAGGCGCCTTATATTTTTGACATCTCTAACCTGAACCGGACTTTCATTTTGAAAAATGAGTTTCGATTCACCAATTTAAATAATATTTTTAACGATAGTTCCAAGGATTTTTAAAATCACTGGACATTTTATCGTCTGAAATAGTAAGTTTACTTTGAAGAAATTAAAAGTATCTTGCTGTAGCCAATTTAAAAAACTCCCTTATATATGCAGAATTCACAATTACAGCCAAGTGATAGATTATAAATGACCCAACCTCTGATTGCGAAGAAGAGAAGTTTATAAGATCGATTGAAAAAGTTGTCAAATATAAAATCGGGGAAGGTCATAAAAACGAAGACTTACTAAATATTGACCCAACTATAATAGCTTTTCCAGCAACTCGGGTATAAGACTTAAGTCAGATCTTTCGATCTAACAGCTAGTATAGTAGGACAACATTAAACTAGTCCTTGATCGAAGGTTATTTTTTTATTAAAAATTAAAATTTGTAATAAAAAATGTACTGCAGTATTTCCACAAATAAAAATAAAAATGCTTCGATCAAGAACTAAATTATCTATTAATTTACTCATTTATTTTTGATTTAATGATTTCGGCTGAACAATTGAGAAGTTGTGATGGTCACAGCGTAGGACTACTTGTGGAACAGGGGTCGATGCATTTAGCGATAATTTTGTAGCCAAGCAAGAAAAAATGTTGAAAAATTCGTGCAAAAATGACTAGTTTTTATCAACTCAAGCACGTAGCCACTAAGCTCTCTATTTACAGATTAAAATATTGCCGAAATGTTCTTAAAAAGAGAACATAATAAAGTATCTTGATCAATGTTTCATGCCCACTTGGATTCATAATTGACTATAGGGTTTTTGGTTTATCTAATTTTTCCATAATTGTATCTATGTACATGTGAATAGTAGAGACTTAGCTTTCGAACATTCATTGAATATGTACTTTAATGAAGCAGTATTATTGGCTGGCTGGCTAAATCACAATTATAATGATTTGAAAAAAAAACATTCAACTATTATTTGACGAGTTGAACATCCTGGTCAATGGCTAACTTTGGAGATAACAGTTGTAGCTTTTGCTTTAGTCTTAGCACTTTAATATCAGTGGCAACAAAGTTTTGTATTACTCTTCACTGTTGTGAGAGAGAAATATACTCTGCATATCTTGCATCATTCCACCATGTCAACATCAAGAATTTAATTTATATTTTTTCAAAACATTCATAAAAAAAAACTTCCAATGGGCTTTTGAAGAATGCTGAGTTGGCGTCAAAAAGAATTAATATGTTAACTGACGTTTTCACTTGCATTAATTAGGATAACGTTTTAAAATACATTCACTTTAGTTAAATTTCAACTTTGTAATTTTTCGCACCTTTTAATTTAAAACAATTTTGGTTCAAAGAACTCTCCTCTCTCATTTAATGTTTCCGCAATTAACATACATATTAAAATTTTGTAAACTTATTTATTGTAAATTTAATTCGCAAACTTGAACAAACAGTTACCAAAATGCTTAATAAAAGTTTCCCACAAAATGCCCTAAAAACAGCAGCTGTTATCAACATTTTAAACAAAAACCAGCTGAAAGTAACTGTAAATAAGCCACCTGTGGCCAATTCGCTTGGCCCAAAAAAAAGAGATATTCTATCTCGCTCTTATTGTGTCTCTCCCTCGGTCTAGCTTAATTAAAGCTCAAAGCACACGAAAAAAAACGTGTTCAAAATACATTATATACCAAAATTGAAGCAAAATATATTCACCTCAAATTTTCAATAAAAATTAAACGCCAATGTGCTCGGTAGACTTCGTTGTAGAGGGGGAGGCCCTTGAAAAAATAAATATGTAGTTGTTGTTGCCTTCGCAACTCCGCTGAAGTTGACTGCCGCCGCTGTTGCTGCTTTTGGGACACCCACGCGTCGATAAGGCGAAGAAACTTTTACTGTTATTTCTGGTAACTGCACTCAACGTAAGTTGCTGTTGTAATTCCTTTTAGCATTGCTTTTCACTTTACTTGACTTTTTTCTCACACACAACCCACACACACACACGCGAACACATCAAAAGTGGAGACGACACAGACGTAAAAAAAGCAACTTTTTTCTCTATATAAAAAACCAGTATTTTTGCCTTCTTTCACTTATATTTAAGAAATTGTTGAATAACGGTTTCTTTTTTGGATGAATTTCACTTTGTTAGCCATGGGGAAACCTGTCCAGCAACAGCCTCAAAATGTTGCCGCAACAAATGTTGCAAAAAGCACTTTTTACATTTCATTTCGTATTTATAAATTGAAGCGTCGCTGTGTGTATGTGTGCACAACGCAAATATGTTTAATCCAAAAAAGTATGTTGTTGTTGTAGGTGCTGCTGTTGAATGTTCATTGCCACACACACAACGCTGTTATTGTTGACAGCTACGTCGACTTCGACTGCGGCAGCAGCGACGCTCATGATTTCGTTTCAAGGCAACTTCATTTCTTTACTTTACTCTGTGTGTTTTTATTTGTTGAGGCTTGCTGCTCCTCCTCCCCCGCCAGCGACACACACGAAACAAAGAAAATTTCACTTGTCTCGCGCCGCCAGCAACAACAAATTTTTGAGTATCTATAACACACACAAACACACTCTCGTACAGAGCAGCAGTTTACGGGAAATATAATTTAAATCATTTATTGACACAAATACAAATTACACTACACTTTTCAAAAGTTTTCTTTTTTTTAGATTTCTTGTTGCTGTTGCTGCTGGCCTACTTTGTGTGTGGGGAATTTGGTTGTTGTTGTTGTATTGGCTTTGCTTCGTTGAGAAAAAATTTCACACGCGCCGTTCCGTTATTTACGTAAAAACCAGATGAGTTGGTTAGATTGCACTTTGTTATGTATGAATATGTTGCACTATATTATATATTAGGTATATACATATAAATATATATAATATATATGTATTTATTAAAAATTTTCTTGTTATGATCGCAAATCGCAGAAGCTGCAATGTGCCCGAGTGAGTCCAAATCTGACTGTGTGACTGAAATGACCGTAGTAGCCCGGTTGCAAAATACCAAAGACAGTGTTGGCCAATGTGCTTACAAAACGGCTTTTGGTGTTTTAGAATTTGTAATTATGGTCACCCTAAATTTGAATTTGGTGGTGCTAGTGATGGGAAATCGGGCGAGATGAGTAAAAATTTAAAATATATAACAAGACAGCGGACTTGTCATGTTTTTAAGCCGATTTTAATGGAAAAAGCTACGACTATGAGATTTGTTATATTTCCATTTTGTAGCTCAAATCGAATGCATCTTAATTTAATTAGGTATGGCTTAAATGTATTGTAAAATCATTTTGAAGTTATGTACATTCTAACTACCGGTTTGAGAAATCGGCTTGTGTCCTTAAAACATAATACCTTAACAGTGGACTTCGAAATTTTAAGCGAGCGCGTATATATTGCAGAAGCTGCATCTTGGATCTCCAGTTCGGCCGGTAAAAGTAAAACAAAGTACGAAAATAACTGTTTTGTGAAAAACCTAAGCTATTTGCTTAGCCCTGTTTCTTTTAATACAATTACGAATGGACACTTCCACCAAAAGGTCCATTGAGACCAAACAATTTTAGGTTCTTAAAGACACTATTTTTTTCATGTTTTCATAGGCAAACAACACAAAATAAACTTATGTAAGCTAATATTACACTAATTCATTATTCATGTCGAGATTTTCAAAGGCAAATTTTGCACGTTTTAATTTTTTTAAAGGTTCTATAGATTGGATTGAATTTTGCTATCTAAAATCCCCGATTGAATTGTTACTCGCGAAAACGATTTCTGTGTTTGTCCCGTGCGAATTGCTTCGTATTTTGCAATTATCTTGAAATCTAAAAATGGTCAAAAGTCAGCCTTAGTACAAATTAAAGGGCTAATTCAGAGTGATATTATTAATAAGTAAGAGCCTATTGGTAGAATTTGAATTTTTTAAATTTTCAAAAGATGTTCTCTTGGCCCGCGAGCCCATACCAGTGGCTAACTAGCCGAGAGCCGGTTGATGGCTTACGGCTCACGAGCAGTGGCTCTCAGCTCAAAGCATTGTGCTATGGCTCACGAGCCGAGAGCGGGTCGATGGCTTACGGCTCACGAGCAGTGCCTCTCAGCTCAGAGCCGTGAGCTGTGGCTCACGAACCGAGAGCCGGTTCAGAGCCAAGAGCCGATCGTTATGAGCTGAGAGCAAGAGCCGGGTCTCGAGAGCTGCGAGCAGCGAGCAATTCCGTATTCTGCTGGTTACATAGTGTATGACTTTCTTCTGATCGACAAAAATTGCTGAAAAAAAACCTCATGAAGAGGCTTTGACGTATAGTTCTTGCTGGGGATCTGTGATGGGACTTCAACCCAACTTGGTCTTCTTCCACTCCTCTCAGCCATGTGAATAAGGATATTAAATTAATTTAGTTCTTCACAGTGCATTGTCTTCTTCTTTTTGAAAAATCAGTTTTGCTGGACTTAAGGGTAACTTATCATGATTATATTTACTTGCCATAGGGTTTTTATATGCACAAATACACTGTGAGTTATTGTGTATTTCAATGGGGTAAAAGAAGTGGGCTTTCTCAAAGCGATTTAGATTTCGTCGATTAGCTGTTCAAAGTTCAAAAAGCGAGTTTAACGAAATCATTGCCTGTTCCACTTGAGATCTGCCAAATATTTGATCATATAATCAAACTTGTATTATATAATAAGCTTAGAAATAGAGTTTTCATACTTCCTTGCTGCAGGTTTTGCTTTTGCGTTTTGGTTTGATTGGGCACATTGGCCAGCTGTTAACGAAATCAAATTATAATCATAAATCAACTGATTTATATTTGCTTACACGAAATCTAAATCAAGAATTCAAATTTTCGTGAATACATACTGCATTCACGATGTTCGATCTTTGTTCACTCACGAAAGTGAGCAAACATGTGTTTTTCGCGTGAATGCGGTATGTATTCACGAAAATTTGTTTAGTTTATTTTTCGATTAACCAGTTTCATCACTAGAAAATGCGAATAATGATTTATGGTATTTATCTGACAAAATAGTACGGGCACACGAAAATTTTTCTCCTCCGAACTGCAGTGTGACATAAAAATATGACGAATAAAAAGAAACCTTTTGAAAGGAAACCACAAGATAAAAAGGAGCCTTGTGTAGGAAACATTCTCAGCACAGAAATAATGACAAGTCCCAACATTTCGCATGTTCCAATTTATGCAAATAAGTGTTGTCATATTCCTCTCAACGTGTCCCTAGAGAAATTGGCCTTACGTATTCAAGTTAAAAATTTTTGTCCTGCCAAAAAAAGCAGCAGATTATAAATAACCAAACCATAGTCGGGATTAATTGACAAAAAAAATTTTTTTTTAAATCAAAAGTATTTAAAAATAATGGAAAAACTCTAGGCTTTTATGCTCTCCTAAGTCATGTTTTTTATTGTTTTTTATTTTATGGAGTAAAGTTGAAAGACTCGGCGCTTGTGTAATGAAAACGGGGCTCGAGTCCCAGTGCTAAAATACTTTTTGTTTTTAATTTTAAATTTACAAAAAATTAAAAAGTCAGAGCCAGCAATTGATAATCACAAACAACCCCAACTATTTTTTTATTGATTATAATCGTAATCAATTAGTGATCGAGAAAGTCCGATAACTAATCGTAATACATATAATGATTGTTTTCCATTTAAAAAGTAGTCAAATATCTAATGATTACGATGAGTAATCATTATTTTATTTAGCTATGTTCAAAAGGTTGATAAACAATAATAATTATCTGTTTTTTAGTGAACGTAATTTGAAATTTAACGACTTGATTATTAAATTAATTCCCATTTTTTAGTGAGACCGTTAGTCACTGTTAAACCGACGCTTTGTTAACTTTACCAACACTGAACGCATCAGCTGCTCACGGCGTCCGAGAAATGGCGGCAAATGTATAAAAGAAACAAAACAAAGCAGGCAAAGTAAGCAAAATATAAATAAAAACACACAAAACTCCATCATGGTGCCCACACCAAAAGTATCAAAACCAAAACAACCGACACGCTACTGCGGCCTGGGCCAGCATGCCTTGCAGGAACCCTACACAACCATTTCCAATGCCAATGTACTTAAATTTGCGAAGAGAATCGATGGTGAGCTTCGCAGCTCCACGCTGGTTTGCAAGAGTTGTTACGAAACCTTGAAGCACGTCTACAAGGCCAAACTGAAAAATGCACTGGCCCATCACAAACGGCTACAGAAGAACACACCGGGGAATAGCGTTTCGGATGTGAGTTCTAGTCAAAGACAGTTGCAACAAGTAACCTCATCACAGTCCACGGATACGGAAGCAGAAAACCGAAGGCTGGCAGTGGTCACAGCTGCCGTCAGTGCCAAACGAAGACACGAAGAGGAGGACAGTTCGTCCAGTAGCGCCATTAGTCCTAGACCCAGCACAAGCGCCGAGGCGGCAGCAGCAGCCAAACGGAGACGCCAAGCTATTACGCCCAACCGCCTTGTGCGAAGAGGTGAACCAGCCACTCACAACCACACCAGCAGCAGCATTAGCGACAGTGACAATGCCGAGGCAACGCCGCCACCCGCACCACTTCAGACTGAGCCACAGCAGTTAACCGACAGCACCGATAGTGATGATGAGCCCATGCTCAGTTTGAATGCAGTCAATGGTACCCGCTTGCCACACATTCAACCGATTCCCAGACGACGTCAAGTCCGACTGAATTTACCCGAAATGAACATCTATTTGGCTGGCACCACAGGCGGATGACCGGGTACCGGTGATTGGTTAAGCATTTTTTTGTTAGTAATTTTTAAAAATGTATTTTTCACTAATATACAAATCTACGTCAATGTTTTACTCAAATTTGTATACATTAATACCCTTGAAGGGAGTATTTGAATTGGAATCTGCGATTTCTATGATTTCTCAGTTCTATGCCGAATTCGGACTCCACAACTATGATTTGTATAACTATACCTCTATATAAGCCCTGAAGAATTACCAATCGAATAATATCCATTTTTTTAAAGAATTTTCCCATCTAAGTGAATTTTTCTTCTCGAAAAACCAATATAAGAATTTTGATTAAAGCAACTTCTTGCCTCTCTCTGCTCCCACAAACCTCTCTTACCTTGAAGTTGATTTTCCAAAATGCAAAAATAGTTTTCTAAATCGTTAAGGACTGGGTAATGCTTCAAATTAACCTGGATTCCCATTTTTAAGTGTCCAACTATTTCGCATACCTAGTTTTACATCGAAAGATAACAAAATAGTTTTTACGTGCAATTCTTTAATGTTTTTAATTGAAGTTAATCGGATTGATTTAAGCAAATACTAAAAAAATATATAAACAAACTTTACGGATTCGGTAGAGAATATTTTTTTTTAAACTTTGTAAAAACTTCAAGGGTATGTTAACTTCGGTCCACCGAAGCTAGCTTGCCACTTTCAATGCTCTTTTTGACATTTAAGTTTTAGCTCCTTTAAAGTTTAGCAACTTAGAGACAAAATCTGGTACAAAACGAATTGGAAAATTAAGAATTAAGCACTCCTTTTTATTTCTACAATTTAATATTAATTCCTAGCTAAATCAAGGTAGCATGGCAAGACTCTAATTGGCATATTGATATCGAATATAGTGGATTTTAAATCTATATCAATTTTTTCTTTCAAAAATAATTAAAGTATTTTACAGAATTTTATGAAATATCTTGAACTATTCTTAAATTTTGTTTAGCTTAAAAATTTAATAAAAAAAGAAAAAACAAATCATGTTGTATTATTTAAAAAAATAATTTCTACTCCGTTTTTTCCGGGTGGCAGTGTTTGAGTATTTGCTTAATTCTCTTTATTAAACAGGTACATGCGAGCTTCGTCGGCCTAAATGGAGAAAATTAACGATGCTGGTATAAATAAGAAGAATTTCAGGGCCCATTTGATTAACCCACCGTTATAAACCATCTGGAGCCGGGTCTGAATAACCATTTCGCTACGAAACTCATCTCCGTACGTGGTGCAATGGCATGCATGTGCAAATGCTTGACCGTGATGAAGGGAGGCAGGTGGAACCCAAATAGAGCATCTTTGCTGGGGTTTATGCCGTTCTCGGACAAAACATCGCGCAGGCCCTCTTCCATTCGGGTGACTGTGGGAGGGAGATATCGCATAGTTTAATGTACGCGTAGATTACCGTTGACTTATCTAACCACCTACCCAAGCCCTCGTGCGTTTTGTTTAGTGAATGCAGACTGTGGTAATGTATCTTTGGCACGGCTAAGAAATGGTACCTGGAGGCAGGTTTAATGTCCTTAAATATCACGTACTCATCGGTCTCCACTACCAATTTGGTTTCCGGGACTTGGCCGTTAGCTATTTTGCAGAACAAGCATTTTGCCTCCGTCATTTTGGTGTTAAAAATATTATTTTCAGAAATTGGCCAAACGTTAAATAAATTGAATGATTTTCATTGTTTAGGTAAGTTAATTTAGTGCTCAAAGTACAAAATACGAAACTAAACTGAAACTCAAACAGCTGAGCTGAGAGAGCTAGATTGAGTGACAGGTGAGACCTTAAGAACTTGGAACTGTCTCTGAAACTAGTTCATTTTCTGAACTACAACAAAAATATTTTTACACAATTTGCAAAAAGCATAACTCTTGAACCAAATAAGACATTCGAATAATTTAAATGGCACATGCTCGATAATTGTCCAACCTGTAAAATAAGGGTTTGGATAGCCTTATAGATGCATACCTAATGCTAACAAAAAAATATTATTTCGAACAATTTTAGATTTTTTATGTTTCCTTTTAAGGTTTAATATTAAAATAAATTAAATTTTTTTAAAATATATTTTTTCATTATTTTTTCAAAATATTCATCACAATTTGTCAGAAAATTAATATCTTTCCTAAGAATGTTACTGTTACCTGGACTTGGCTCGAATTGTGCCATTTTTATATTATGCATGTGTCCGAATAAGATTTTTGACTATCTGTGGCGACCAAAAGTACCAGAGATGCTTGCCAAACAATTTCTGAATCCGTGCATTTTTCCCCAATTTTACATCTAGCAGTCAGACAACCAGCTGGAATCTTTTTTATTAGGTTTAGGAATAATCAAAGAACATATTTGAAAGAATGGCAAAAATAAAAAAAAATTTTTTTATTTTCCATCAAAGTTGAAAAATAGTGTAAAAATATGCAGTTGGTAAATATTCATTTACTTGGAGTAACACAAGGCAAACAGTTATTTTTTTTTGTATAAATAATAAATATAGCAACCACTAGAAAGAAAAATAATGACGTTTCGCTACCTCGTTTTCAAGATATACCTGAAAGCGGGCCAAATTGCCTAAAAATAGTGTGTTTTTAACCCTGAAAATCGGTCAGCTTCGAAAGGTTATATCTTCTAAACTAAAAATCTGATTTTATTAAGAGTAGTATATTTGAAATCGCTAAACAATTTCTTATGAGTTTTTTTTTTCAATATTGCGTAGGCTCATACGTTCTACGGGCACCACTGTGAGACGACAACTTTTCATTCAAAACGTTAGTCAGCAATTCGCTCTCTAAGTTTTATTTTGGCAACCACCTTGATTTCTATGTCACAATTACGTCGAGTATAGTACTTACATGCCAGAATGCAGCTAACATCACTCGAAATAGAGATACGTTTGAAATAACCTTCTATGTTAAATTTTCTTGGACCAGAAGCAGATCACAATGGAAGTAGTTGCTGTAAATAAATAAGTTTATTCCATGAATACGTTACTAGCAGAAAGAACTATAAGCGAGCAAATCACAAAAAAGTGTGATTTTGGGCGAGTGTGACTTTGAACTAGTGCTAAGACCCTGGAGCCACCTGAAGAATTTTTCTGTTTGCCACGGCTGGTCACACTTAAGCGGCACTTGCCTATATAAACAAATTGAACTGCGTTGCAATTGCGTTAGTTGACAGATTTTTTGCCGCATCAACAAGCAGATCGCGAGAAGGGAAGCAACAAATCAAAATTCAAGTGCTCTTAAACATTTTATAATTTAAAATTCTGGTTTTCTAAATACAATAAGAAATAAAAAGCAAAGTAAAAATGGCTCAGCGCGATGCCGCAACGAATCAACTGAATGACTACAAAAACGAGCAAACGGTAAGTGCTTAGTGCCTGTCGGTGGGAGGGGGGCCGAAAGAGCGGCCGGGCCCACAAAAAGAGAAAGGCGCAAAACAAAAACGAAAAAAAAATAATATAATATTCATCGACTGCTTTGGGTAGTGCAAAAAAATAAAGCAAAACGATTAAACATGCAGCCAAGTAAAGTTCATTAAAGCACAAAGTTCAAGTACGTTGCTGGTTGTTGTTGTTGAGAAGATTCTCTTCTTTACTCTGCCTCTCTTTCTGTTAGTTACAGTCCACTCGTGTTATCAGTAAGTAGTTACGGATAAGGTTTATCAAAATGGAATTTTGTTGTTGCATTATATGGAATTAGGTGAACCTTTAATCCTTGGAGTGGGGGTACTGGCTGGGTGTGGCACAAATTTAACTAAGTATAAATGTTTAGCAACAGCAGGCAATTAAATGGCAATTGTCAGTGAATGAAAGTGCTTAAACTTTAAGCGACATGCTAAGTCACCTTAACTGCCCAGATCTTGTCAAATTAGGTAAATCCATTCCATACGTATCTTTTCAAGCCCCGTACTCAGCACGATAAAAAAATTCCATTCCTATCAGTATCAGCTCTCTTTGGATGCTCATGAGCTGTACGAAAGTGTTTTGTATTTATA